>OY728137.1:865264074-865503223 GCA_963277665.1 Viscum album | reverse complement strand
CTGATTGTGTTGATTATTTAGAAAAAGGATCCATGGGTCATTTTTGACATGTACGAGTCATCCCCGACTCAATTTGAGGCACGATGTGGCTAGTACCACTCAAAGTGTCTCACCTTAATTTGAAATGGACAACATTTTAAGTGAAAACAACAACTGGCATACAAAAAACCGACCAAACGCATTCAGATTGTGTTGTTACTTTAGTAAAATGACCCATGGGTTATATGTGATGTGTACGAGTCAACCCCACCTCAATATGAGGCACAATGTGGTCAGTATCACTTGAAGTGTCTTTCTATTGTTTAAAATGGACACCCTTTTATGTAAAAACAACTGGCATACGGAAAACTGACCAATCGTATTCGGATTGTGTTGATACTTTAGCACAAGGATCCATGGTTTATTTTTGATGTGTGCGAGTCAACCTCACCTCAATATGAGGCACGATGTGGCCGGTACCACTCAAAGCGTCTCACTTTTATTTTAATTGGATAACATTTTAAGTGAAAACAACAACTGGCATATGGAAAACTGACTAAACGCATTTTGATTATGTTCATACTTTAGGAAAACAATCCATGGGTCTTTTTTAACGTGTAATAATTAACCCCGCCTCAATATGAGGCACAGTGTGTCCGGTACCACTCAAACTGTCTCACTTTTATTTGAAATGGAAATGATTTTAAGTGAAAACAACAACTTTCATACAGAAAACTGATCAAAAGAATTCTCATTCTATTTATACTTTAGGAAAATGATCCATGGGTTATTTGTGATGTGTACGAGTCAACCCTGCCTCAATACGAGGCATGGTGTGGCCAGTACCTCTCAAAATGTCTCAGTTTTATTTGAAATGGACAAGATTTTAAGTGAAAACAACAACTTGCATACAAAAATATGAACAAACATGTTCAGATTCTGTTGATACTTTAGTAAAACGATCCATGGGTGATTTTTAATGTTTACGTGTCAACCCCGCCTCAATACAAGGCACGGTGTGGCCGATACCACTCAAACTGTCTCACTTTTATTTGAAATGGACAAGATTTTAAGTGAAAACAACAACTTGTATACAGAAAACTGACCAAACGCTTTCTAATTGTATTGATACTTTAGGATAATGATCCATGGGTCACTTGCGATGTGTAACAGTCAACCCCACCTCAATCTGAGGCACGGTGTGGCCATTATCACTCATAGTGTATCTATTTTGTTTAAAATGGACACTGTTTTAAGTAAAAACAACCGACATTCGGAAAACTGACCAAACATATTCTGATTGTGTTGATACTTTAGCACAAGGATCCATGGGTCATTTATGACATGCAATAGTCAACACCATCTCAATCCAAGGTAGGTTGTCACCGTTACCACTCAAAGTTTATCACTTTTATTTGAAATGGACAACAGTTTAAGTGAAAACCACAACTGGCATACAGAAAGCTGACCAAACGCATTCGGATTCTATTTATACTTTATGACAATGATCCATGGGTCATTTTTGACGTTTATGAGTTAACCCTGCCTCAATTAGAGGCATAGTGTGGCCGATAAAACTCAAACTGTCTCACTTTTATTTGAAATGGACAAGATTTTAAGTGAAAACAACAACTTGAATACGGAAAACTGACCAAATGTATTTGGATTGTGTTGATACTTTAACACAAGGATCCATGGTCTAGCCTCACATAATCCACTTCTCATATAAGGAAATCCTACCCCTATTCTAAAACACATGACATTTAGTATGCCAATCCCATCCTCAAACAGTGGGTTCTAGGACCAAACCAAAGTCCCTTTGGGAACCCAATACCAAAGACATAATTGAATATTCATACCCACTACCCAAAATGGGGATTCATCTCACATCACACCCAAGAGACCAAATTATAATTAGCCACATACCCCCTTATTCCAATTGAAAATTATATGAAAAACATGTAGGCTATTCTGGTAGCCCATCTCATATGTCGAGATTGGACAATGTTTCCCACTAACACATCCAGAACTATTTATACATGGATACATAGTCATTAGAGGAATTTAAACATCCCATGTGCTTCCTATAACTCATAATAGGTCTAAGCACATGACCACTTTTATTGTCTATCTTATGGGTATCATGATCCTTGTCCACTCAACCCATGTTTTTTCTGTTGGTTTGAAGATATAGTCAACCCAAGACCATGAGTAAAAATCCCATGTGCTTCCTATAACATGTAGGTTTTTTCTCTTGTGTGTATTGTTTTTGTGGTTTGAGTGAGGAGTGAATTATAAATTTTGAATACTGTTATGGGTGTTATTGCTTTTCATTTCTAAATAACTGAATTCTAGATGTATTGGATTCTTGCTGTATTGGAAATGAATTCTAAATTTTGAATACTGTTATGTGTATTGGATTCTGTATGTATTGGATTTTAATTTTGTATTGGTGTTATGGGTGTTATTTCATTTCAATTCTGGATTTATTGGATAGTGTAAGTATTGGATTCTAGATTTTTCTCTTGTGTTGTGGTTTGAGTGAGGAATGAATTTTAAATTTCTAAATTTCTGAATTCTAGATGAATTTTAAATATCCCGTGTAGGCTTTTGGATTCTGGATGTATGTGATGCTTCAGGTCATGGAGAGTTACAGGTTGGAGGTGGATGCTGGCTGCTGATGTTGCTGTGGAGATGAAGTATATGTATACCAACGGTTTTCAAAACCATTGGTATAGCCTTTTGATATATATTATGCCAACAGTTTTGTTATAACCATTGGTATAAACTTCTACCAATGGTTTTCAAAACCATTGGTATATCCTTTGAATGTATATTGTACACTATATACCAATGATTCTAAACCATTGGTATAAGGGTAACATATAACAATGGTTACCCACAGAACCGTTACCATTAGTAATGGTTACCAACAGTTACCATTAGTATATCTCTTACTTTAATAGATATACCAATGATTTACACAGAACCGTTGGTATAAGCCTATACCCACAGCTTACTTGTCCATGGTTTGGGAAACTGTTAGAATATAATATTTCTACAGTTTTCCAGCCTTTACCAATGGTTCTAAACCGTTGGTAAAGGGTAAAATTTCATTAGTGAACCCACAGAAATAAGAGTTGGTTTCGTTAAACAAACAAATAAAATTTATTAACTTTTTAAAAATAACCCATGGAAATAAAAATGGGTTTGATAAAACATCCTTTTAGAAAATCTTCACTTTTCATAAATAACCCATACAAATAGAAATGTGTTTTTAAAACATCCAATTTTTATATAATAATAACATGAATGAAATTTTTTGATAAAAAAAATGTGGTCTCCCAAAATAATTACATAATCAATGAAAATGTATGGTGAGACATGAAACACAACTCCATTATAGAAAGATCATTTGAAAACAATGAATACTAAATCATGAAAAGTGATTTCTAAAAAAAATATATTCCTCATTTTAGAATAAAATGTTTCAAGTCTATTTTTTAAAAGACTCCTTTATTATTGAGAAAAGAACGTTTCTTGATATTGGATTTGGTTCAAAACATGATTTTTAACAAAAAATGAAAAGGGAAATCTTTTAAAATATATAGTTTTAGAAAAAAAAGTTGAAGGAAATAATTTTATATATCAAATAAAGTAGTTTGAGTTTCCAAATATCTTATTACTTTAGAAAATTTTGAATCATAAGTCATTCAAATCTTAAAAATGATATGGTTCCATACATCCCATGCATTAAATCAGTGATTTCGAAAAAATACATTCTTAGCTAGTATATACACAAAAAAATATGAAATTATTAAATAAAATTAAAACATGTCTTAATAAATATATTTTGAGATGAAAAACCATTTTCATGTTTCCTTTCATATTTTAGGACACTGTAAATTCATCGAAGACTTGATCATTCCTAAGAGTAATCCATGGAATTAAAGGGATTATGATAAATTAGTGTTATTAGTGAATTTAATATGTTATACTGGGTAATTGTGGGGGAAAACTAGTAGAGTTTAAATGAATAATTTTAAGGTTAATATTAACTTTTAAGGGTGGAAGTGGTATCCTTTTTTAATATAATAAAATGAAACTTTTAGAAATGCACATTAGTTTTCAATAATTCCATGACAATATTCTGCGGTGAATGGATCAAAAATGTAAAAAATTAAGAGGAAAATCCATTTTGGGTAAAAAATATTCTCATACACACATTTTAAAATATTTTATTTTCTTGTTTCGTCTCTTTTGTCTTAGTAAAATACTTTCTTCCTTTTTTACACTTTGTCGGGGTAACAATGTTTTTCAACATTGTAATTACTTTTGATGAGAAAATTTTAAATTAAACTTGTTTCATAATTTGAAACTTCAAACTCAAAATTAAAATATAATTATTTCATATCAAATTACAAAATGTGTTAAATTATAATTTTAAAACAAACACACTTAATCTTGTTAAAATTATTTTAGAGAAATGATGTTTTTCAGCATTAAAATTTTGTATAAGATAAAATCTGCATTAAAAATTTTATTGATATAAATTGATTTATAATAAATTAAATGAAATTATTTAGAATTTAATTTAAAGAAAAACCTGATATCACATTAAATTTACATCATTCAAATAAAAAACCAAAAATAGTTTTTACAAAATCACAGTTTTATTTTAGTTTTAGAAATATTTGACATATGATTTATAAGCTCAAATAATTTATTAAAACTAATAATTTTATTTCTTAAACACATATTTTTTTACTTAAAAGGTTTTAAAATTTTATGATATAATTACATAATGATAAAATCATAAAAATTATAATTTTCAACAAAACTGTACATTTCAACTAAAAATCAATATTTTTAGAAGTTAATTATAAATTCATAATTTTAAAATTTTGAGGGTAGAATTTAAAAAATGAATTTTATTTTATCAAATTTACATTTTAAATTTTGTAAATTCAATTCTTTAAATAAATTAAAATATAAAGAATACAAATTTTATTGAACATGACCATTTTCAATATTAGTTGATATTAATTGGTTATCTTCTAATGGTAACAAATTTTAATGGTTTACTATCCTAATTTTTATTTTTTAATTTATTAATTATTTCCTTCTAATATTTCGTCATCCATTTAAATTTCTTGTAGCATATAACAGAAGCCATCAAACATAGTATTTATTTAAGGAGGATAAAACTCATGTTTTTATAGTAGTATGCACATGACTGTTCCAACATCCATCGCTAGTTTGTAGCTTATGATATATGGGGAGTCACACAAAAGGTCTTATAGAGACCCTTTCACTGGATATGTTTGGGTGATCTAGACTATGCAATTAAAGTTTCTATCTATGTTTAATAGATATCATAAACCAAATACCACATTAGAGTCATCCATAACTTTCGTTCCTTCGAGATGCTAATATTGTGACAATGAAATTTAGCATGAAACCACCTTGTTGGATGATCAATGTCTTTAAAATTATAGTTTTATCAGGAATCTAACACTTATTATTTTAATAGTATTTTCTCTCACACCTTAATATCTAATATATTCCTTTTACATGTATATATTCTACTATGTATTTTTTATAATCTATGTTCCCTCCACCAAATCATTATGTTCAAAATTTATTAATGTATAAATTTTTTCACAACTCAAAGATTTTGTTACTTATGTAATTTATAATAAAATCTATTTTAAACATATCCAAATGCATTAGATGCATAGGGTCCTTGAAATTATTTCATAAAAAGTTTTTAAATCTTATGAAATCAATAGTCTGCACAAGGCTAATAATGGAGAGATAAGTATCCAACACATATTTTTCTAAGGAGATACTAAACTCTGAGGCTAGTGAGCATCCCAACATAAATTCCCTTTACCTTGGTTAATTAATCAAGGGAAGATTTAATTCCATCTCCATTATACCACCTATTATATTTAAACTATAATTAAATTCTTAATTCAATATCATAACCTAATACAAGAAAAAGTAAAAGTAGAATAAAACTAAATAAATTAGTATACATAAAATGTAACTAATTAAATTAATGTATCTTTTAATTAAGTTGGTAATGAACTAAATAAGTGAAAAACTTTTAAATTCATACATGAGATCCAAATTTATTAAAAAATTCTAAATAAATAAATTATAATTTGGAAATAATTTAAAAATGATTTATGGGAATTAATCATATAAAAATTTCACATTTTACATAAATTGTTACATAAAATAAATATAAAAAATTTTATATCATTTAAACGATTGATAAAATAATATAAAAATATTTTCAGAATAGTTTTAATAACTTATGAAATAATAAATTTAAATATATATATGTTATATATTATCATATATAAACAACTAATAAATAAATATAAAATATTTTACATTTTCTTTATTTTATAATTTATATCACATTATAAATTATTTAGAGAGTAAATCTACATTAATCCTAGATATCATCTACCCAAAAATTTGGGTTTATTATTAACCTCCCCCATGTACCCATGTTTTAAACGGTTTATGATAATTAAAAGACCAATTTTTATAACATTTATTTAGTCCATGACTTTCTCTAGAACATTTTTGATCTTCCATACAAAAAGAAAACCAATGCCATTTTAAGAATCCAATTTTGGAAAACATTGGTATTTTTCCCTTGACAATGTTATGGGGGTCTTTTGAAATTAAATTCTTTATAAACTATGATTTTTTCTACTAGATATAATCCATTTTAGTGTATTGATTGATAACATTCACCATAATGTGTTCTTATATTATTGTGGAGATCAACCATGTCATAGTGATCAGTTAACCATGACATAGAGAATGAAAATGATGTTTTTTCGTATAACAATTATATGAATGGTTTTCAAAAACCATGTTTTGTATTTATAAATTTTATAATACCACTAACACTTTTCATTAAATTTATGACATAGTTCAGGAGAAATAGAACAACTGTGATCATTTTGAGAAGTTTCCATATTACATAGAATTACCATTTGATCAGTTTTTTTATTCATTCAAAGAATCAATCCAAATGATTTTAAAGAGCCTCTAATACTACTAATGGGTTTTATATTGGAATATAATTTTCCAAATTTATTGTAAAATGTTAACCATAACCAATTACACAAAAACATATATCCATTTTCTTATGGAATAAAAAGTAAAATGAAGAGTGATATATGTTCTCTATATTGATCCAAACTATCCAATTTCTTCCACATGATATTTATTGAAATAATTTATATATATACAACAAAATAATTTCTCTATGGGTAACTATAAGGAGGATAAGTATCACAATTATTTTGAAAAATTTTATCTACCTCATGATTTTCTAAAAATTATCGTTTAAAGAGAAATATAGATAGAGAGAAAGGTTACTATATTGTTAAGTTTATCGATAATAATATTTACATGAATAAATAACTATGATCTTATATATAGAGGCTGTCCAAGGACACTACATCGAAGGATTTTTTTTTTACATTTCCATACAAATTATTCTTAAAATTTTTATGATTTATAAATATTTTTAAAACATAAAATTTCAAGTGAGATTTATCTTTTAACATTTACGAAATTAATTTGGACGTTCAAATTCCTCAAATTTTCATCATATGACAATTTAACCAAACATGATAGCTTGAAGATGAGAATAATTCAGAGACACATAATATCACCTATCGTGTAAATATAGAATATATAGCCCCATGATGTGGTGACACTAACTATGCCTTGGTGTATCCAATCATAGATCATGATGTGGTCTAAACCTCTATACTATGGTGATTTTTTAATGCACATTTACCACCCATTATTGATATCGATTCCCATATTTCACACCGTAAATTCTCTCAAAAAACCTTTAAACTTTAACAATATCCATAAATACCTCTCCCACTGACTCATACCCTCACCAACTTGAAGTATTATTGACTAAAAATCCTTGATTTGTGCTAATTGATGACCAATCATCCACTACATATTTAACCCCTATAATAAATTATTTCTTATAATGAAAAAGTTTATGTGTTATAGTTTTTTTCAAAAGATTTACTACACTATTTTCACTATGATCATTAAAATTTATTATTGTGAAATTTTTATGAGTATTTTCATATTTCTTATAATATTTAATTTAATTAATTTCGTTTCATGTTATTGCTTAATATTTTTTGATTGATTTAAATTTTGGATAAAATATTGATATATATCATTTAACTGAGAAAAATAACATTTTAGTGTGAAATAGTTTATTAATTTTATATTTTATCATGTAAAAGTATATTAGAATAATGTATGCCCTTTCATGAATTTTGGCATCTTAAAGTGGTTAAAAATATTAGATATAAAAAAATAGTTAATATTTTATGTAATTGATTGTAGATAAAATAATTTGTATTGAATGTGAAATTGAAAAAATAAATACAATAATAGTAACAAATATGATGACTTATATGTGAATTTTTAGGTAAATAATACACCCTAAATATAAAAAAACTAACCCGAGGAAAACATATTGGTCGAAATAGGAATCTAATAATTCAAGTGAAATGGCATAAAAACATGAAAAATTATATATTGATTCTCATTATTCTATGTTTGGTTAAAATAAACAAGCACTAATCAACTAAATCAGGTATTTTCCATGTCTATAAGTAATACACAGATACTCACAAGACACTTGGGCTAAACTGGTATTCTAATTTGAGTCTATTTTTATGAGTAGATCCAGAGTTTTTTCTATACATGTATTTACTCAAATTGAGTTCATTTATTAAGATAAATTTATCATGTCTCTCATAAGAATAATTAAGCACTGTATATATTAATATAAACACACACACAAAATTATTTAGATTTGGGATTGATCTTCAATGTCATTTTCAAATTCATATTCAAATAATCTATTCAATAATTATATTAGAATAAAAATTAGGAAAAATTATTTTATTTTTGAGTAATAAATCCTAACTATGTATCTTCATAGTGACCAAGATGATATTTATATTGATATCAATCTTAGAAAATATTACTAATTCAAGCTCAAGATGAATGTCGATCACTATTATTCTCAACTCTACTTAGCTCAATAACAATCATAGAATTTTGTAGGAAATCAAAAAATTATATGAATCTTATATTTAGTTCACATTTATTCTCTTAACCAATGACATACCAGAAGCTCTGAGAAAAATAGAGGAAAAGATAATGCTATGGAAAAGAAACATATATATAAAAATATGTACTATATAATGAATATTGGTCTATTTAAAATATTTTCCTCAATTATTGAAATATTATCCATGGGAATAAAATTATTCATAAGAATTATAAAATTTTTTAGTTTAATGTTAGATTATGACATGTACTTCAACAAAACCTCAAGATTCTATATGAACATGGAACTGCTTAGTTGTGAAATTCATTTTCAAAATCATTTAATGATATATAAAATCATTTTATGAGAAGTTAATTAGAAGAATCAAGGTACTCTTCAGAGTTTACCTGTCACGACCCGACCTTGGGGCCCGTGCCGTGACTACCCCAAGCCCGCCTTCCATAGGCCAGGGGCTGGCGACTAGCACCAATGGCGTAAATCCCGATAACTGGGAAGGCATTGCCATTACAAAAGCAAACAAACACCACAGAGTAAGCAAGCGGAAAAGTAAACACAAGCGAAGAAAAGTAAAAGGGCCGGAAATACAAGCCCAACTATAAAGTACAACTCGAAAGGTAAAAACAGCAGCTGGAAGAACGAAGCGGCTCCTGGGTCGTCCTCCTCGATTCCTACCTGAAGGGTAGGTACAGATGGCTCAGCTCCTGGATCGTCCACCACGGATCCTACCTGAAGGGTAGGTACAGATAGCTCCTCTACTCCTCGGGTCCTGTCGTCTACTCCGGGTACGTCCGCCCAGTGGTCCTCCTCCGGGTACCGACCTGCTCCGCAAGCCTCAACTGCGATCTGCGCTGTCCGTCGTCTGCAACCAACACAACGAAGTGCGGGCATAGCCCGTGCAGGGGTGAGTATAAGCTACTCAGTAGGGACCCCGAGACCCTTAAGGTCTCACTAAATCCAACATGGATATCCACAAAGTAAATACAGCAATCACGAAGTAACATCAGACTCTACTTAGGTATATGCCCATACATATACCTAAGTCATCAAGTAACCCATCCAATCACAAGGATACACAAAAATCATGAAATCAACGGATAACCATCACCCAGGTATATGCCCATACATATACCTAAGTTATCAAGCGACCCATCTCAATCATGAGGAAACGCAAAGATTCATTGACTCAGCCCAAACCAGGATTTTCATTATCGAAACCGTAACTACTGAGGAGCTCCGTCTCTAGAGTGTACAGTGGTCCTGTCACGACTCCGAGGTACTGCTCACTAACCTAAGACTGCTGAGGTACTCCTCCTGTCGGGTACTGCGGGTTTGCGGCCAACTACCGGGCGCTCCGTCCGCTGAGGGTCTGTCGCCAAATACCGGGCGCTCACCCAAATAGCCTACTGATGTACTCCTCCTGTCGAGTACCGCGGGTTTGCTGCCAACTACCAGGCGCTCCGTCCGCCGTGGGTCTGCCGCCAAATACCGAGCGCTCCGTCCACTGGGCTAGTCGACTCACTCCAAGTCGAGTCGGTCAAGCAGTCGTCAGGTCTCAGTCGGCTACACGGTCTCCGTACTCTGCACGCTCGTCTCCGGGAGGGTCCGCTCCACGAGCTACTGGTCGATACTCCAAGTATCACAAAGTCCCACAAAGAAGTGTCTCAAAGGACCGCCTCATCATAGGGGTCTCAACGCAACAGACGGCGCGTCAATCGGACGCTCGGTCTGTGAGTTATTAGCCTTTTCGTCCCAGGGGCCCGGTTGGTTTCGTGTGCGAACCAATCCCGGCCGTATCACAACTGTACCCTGAACTCCCATAGGGTATACTCAAAGGGACCGTTACTCAACGCAATCACCAACGCCGCTGACGGTTCGTCGAACGGACGTCCTGGCTGAAAGATATCAGCTTTTCCGTTCCAGGGGCCCGGTTGGATTTCGAGTACAATCCAATCCGGACATACTCCGACTGCATCCAAAACTCGGGCGGAGTATGTCAAAAGTTCCGTCTCATCAAGAGGAAGTCAACGAAACAGACGGCGCGTCAATCGGACGCCCGGTCTGTGAGTTATTGGCTTTTTCGTTCCAGGGGCCCGGTTGGTTTCGTGTACGAACCGACCCGACCGTACTCCGTCGGCATCCAAACCTCGAGCAGAGTAAGACAAAAGTTCCGTCTCACTGAGAGGAATTCAACAAAGCTGACGGTATGTCATTCGGACGTCCGGAGCTCAAGATATGTGAATTTGACCGAAATGGTCCGAAAACGGGGGGGGGGGGGTCCGGGTCCGGGCCGACCCGGCCCGACCCCCCCTGGGTCGGCCCGAACCGGGTCCGACCCGGTTAGCCCGGCCCCGCCCGGCCAGGGCCGGTCCGGCTCGGCTCGGCCGAGCGGCCAGACAACCCCGCGGCACCCGCGGGGTGTCGCGCTGGACACCCGCGGGGTGCCGCCTGACAGCCCCGCGGCACCCGCGGGGTGTCGCGCTGGACACCCGCGGGGTGTCGCCAGACAACCCCGCGGCACCCGCGGGGTGCCACCCTGGACACCCGCGGGGTGCCGCCGCCTCCGGCCGCCGGCGCCGCCGCGCCGGCGACCCGCGCCGCCGCCGGCTTCCGCGGGCCACCGGAGACGCTCCGGTGGTCCGATTTGCTTCCCGTCTGCGCCTACGGTCATCCCGGGACCCGACCTTCACTGCGGAGGCCTCAAAATTAACTTGCGGCCTCGTTTGTCGTCGCCCGTCAATCTGCGCTCAAGAACAAAATAAAATTAATTTAATCTGCGGCCTCTTTGGCGCGGCGCGACGACGTCGCGTGCTTGAACGAATTCTCGGCGTGGCGCGAAGGCGTCTCGATCTTGTTTGATTTCGTTCCACAGCGCGGCGCGACGGCGCCGCTCAATAGTTGCCGTACGATTCCCGCGTGGTGCGACGTTACCACGCCATCTCGCTCCATCCGCAAGAAACAACAAGAATAAAGGAGGGGGGGGGGTTCGACCGTGTTTGTGCGGCCCGACCCCCCTCGCAATAGATTGATAACAATCGGCCTTTCCAGAACGATAATCCATCACAATCTTTTAAAAAAATAAATAAAAAGATTCGGAAACAAGGGCCGACAAAAAAAAAAGAACCTTCAAGATCGAAGGAAAGATCAACAACTTTAAAAAGGTTTAAAACCCCTACCTCAAGCGTTGTCGCTCGCGAGTTCGTCGCGGAAGAGGACGATCGTCGCGGAAGAAACGTCGCCGGAGAAACGTCGTTGATTCCGTTGTCGTCGAGGTGCGTCCGAAGGGAGAACGTCGCTTGGAAAGGAACGATCGTCGCGGAAGAAACGTCGCGGAAGAAGCGTCGTTGATTTCCGCGGTTTCGGCGTTCTTCGCCGGAGGCCGGCGTTCTTCGCGTTCTTCGCCGAAGAAGAACGCTCTCCTCCAAATTCTCCCCACGCCACAAGCTTCCACCCAAAATAAAATAAGAGTAATCTTATTTTATTAACGCACAAGCAACGATTAAAAAAAAAGAAACGAACAATTAATTCCAAGAATTAATTTACCAAAGAAACCGCCCAATTAATTGGACGAAAGAAACAGCCCAATTTAATGGTCTGTTAAGAAACTAAGAAACCACGTCAGTTGACTTTCAGTTTCTTTGACGGGTTTTCGCGGGTGCGTTACTTAGCGGAAGAAACGGCGGGGCTCGTGCGGGCCCCACCCACAAATATCCTATCAAGAGGATAGGATATTTCAGTTGCACCCTATCCGCTTCAACTAAGCTTAACCAGCTTAATGTGGCTTTCAAGTGGCTTCAAGTGAAATAAAAATAAAGTTGTCGTAACAACTTTATTTTATTTCTTAACCTTAAGTCCCAAAATTTAAAAACCACACCTGAGCAAACGCAACTCCGGAAGAGGCGTTTCTAGGAAAAACCCGGCGCTGCGATTTCATCGGTGCCCTCAGAATTCGATTCCGGGCACCGGTTCAAAAGTTAGAAAAACCCGCTCGTCCGTTCACTGAACGTACCCGAGCCAAAACTTCGTAAAATGATTCCGGGCACACCGGGCCTCGGAATCAGGTGCCGTCAGAAACTGCGTTCTTGTAAAATTCCAAAGAAAATTAAGAAAAAAATTTCCTTGAAATTTACGGGTCTTTACATTACTCCCACCATAGGGCTTTACGTCCCCGTAAAGCTTCACCACAGACTTAGGGAAACAAAGCGGTACTGAGCACGCATCTGAGCCTTCCGCTCCCATGTGCTCACCTGGAGGTTCCCGCACTGCTAAAGAAAGTGCACAAGAGGAATCGACCATCCTTCTAGGATCCGCTCCTGTCGATCGTCGATCCCCACAGGAACCTCCGTATAAGACACTCATCGCCACCGTCTAGCTCCTCATGGTCGATGATATGCGAAGGGGGGTCGAGCACGTATCTCCTCAGTTGGGATACGTGGAAAACGTCGTGCACCTAGTGCAACTGAAGTGGATGGGCCAAGCGGTAAACCACCTCGCCTACCCAGCTGAGGACCTAGATAGGTCCGTTGAACCTCGGAGATAACTTGCCTCCCAGGCCACATCTCCGTAAACCTCGTCGAGGTGAGACCCGTAAGAAGACGTGGTCGTCATCCTCGAACTCCAGAGGTCTCCATTTCTGATTAGAACTGAAACTCAAAACTCCTGCTGCCACGAAGGTAAGGTGGGTCGACCCAAGAATGATCGGCTACACCCTCCTGTGCATGAGTTTATCTTGAGCTGCCCAGGGTTTCCTTTTCGCTGACCAAGGAAAACCTATCCCAACGTTGTAGATAAACCACAACCTTTTTGCCTAAAACAGTCAACCTGGGTATGATCTGTGAATTCGATCCATAACCAGACCAACGTCGCAAGGCCTCGACGCTGCCACCAAGAGATTCCAACCGAAACTCTCGCCTCGTGGTCAGATCACACTGTCGGCGTAAGTGTGATTATCGAGTCTCCTCCCAAAGGTATCTCCAGACGTGAGGGTCAAGTCAACGGCTTACCCGGAACCTCTAGGTCTGGTACAAGATTCGTGGAAGGAAAGAATGATTGGTACCTATGTCTAAAGATATGGCAGCTCATAGTAGACATAGCCCGTACCCCGAATCATTCTTAGAGCCCCTGGGTCACACTACTTGACCTCATGCAGCTACCCTCCTTCCCAGCCCTCCTGCTCCCTGAGCCTGGCGGGGATTTCAAAGGCGGGTGGTTGTAACATGTTGAGATGTACACCACCACCTACTGCTCTCAAGGCCCCACTTCCACGTCTGCTACTCCGCAGATTCATCTGTCCTTTAAGCTTCCTCTTCTTGAAACATTTAACACGCCCGAGTCTCTAAGACTGGCACGGGTTTCCTGTTTCTTACTGCACTGTGCAGTCTTCATCCGCTCCTGGATGAACTGCACCTCCTTTGCATATGATCTGGAAGAGATGCTAAAATTTCTCCTTTGCCGAAAAGAGAAACCTGGTCTCATCCCCTCTCTAGATGAACCACGCCCATTGCCTAATACAGTCAATCCTGGCATGAAGGATGCATTCATGCCATGGATGACGTCGTAAGGCCTCGACGTAACTACTAAGAGATCCAACTGTCACTCTCGCCTCCAAGGGTCGAGTCACACTGTCGGCATCAGTGTGAGGTCACTGGGTCTGCTCCAGTTGAAATCTCGAAAGTGAGGGTCAAGTCAACAGTTTAACCGGGACCACTCAGTAACATCACAAAAGAGGACAGGAAGGCAAACATCACAAGAGATAAGTGTCTTCTTTATTATTGCAGCTCATAATACAAAGACACGAATACAACCTCAAACATGGAACTAGAAGTACAAGAGACGTATCCACTAGTTCCGCTCCTGTCCACCTGCTCCAAGAGTTCTACTGTTGCTCAAGCATTTGTCGCTGCCTCTATCTCGGTGGCTCCCTCAAAGCCTGCAGATCGGGAGTCGGACAGTCACGTGCCAGATGACCCTTTCCGCGGCATGAGTAACACAACCTGCTCCTTGCACGACTAGCTCTGTTCCCACTCCGGGTGCCCTGCACCACCGGTCCTAAAACCCAAGATCGCCCAACTGCTGTTCTGGTCTTTCTGGGCCTCTGCATTATCTGTCTACTGCCCACAGATGACTCGGCTTCTGATCGAGAAGCACGCGACAAAGGCAGCAGCTCCCGAACACGCTCGGGGTGTAGAGCTACTGGCACATACTCCAACCTGAAGGAGGTCTCGAAGTCTTCCCAAGAGAAGGCCATCCCACGGCAAAACTGGAACAAGTGGATCCACCACCTGCCTGCTGCTGCCTGAAGAAGGCTAGCCGCAAAGATCGCCATAAAGTCCGATGGCGTCCCCACTAGCCTAAAGACTCCCACCACAGCCTCCAGCCAATCCTCAGCCGCCTGCGGGTCCGTCTCTCCCCTGAACCTGGGTGGCCTCTGGCGCTGGAACTCATGCAGTGCACTCAAGCGTCGTGCATCGCCTACTGCTGGGGCTGGTGGCATCGGTGGCCCAACGTATGGTAGTACCGCTGGTGCCTCTGCTGGTGCCTCGACTGCAAGAGGGCCCTGAACCGAAGCCTCGTCGGTCGGCAGGCTGTCAGTACGCACATCCCTCTGGGCTAAAGCTAGTCGTCCGAGAAAAGGCATCCTGAAAGAAACATCGTAACATGGTCAAATGATTAAACCTGGTGAGCTGACCTGGTTTGAGCTGACATTTTTAAACTTTGGAAACACACACGCAATCAGTGTTTTCGTGCACAAAGTCGGAATTCAGTTGTCAGGGTCCTGGTGTATGGATACGTCGGCCGCCCGCACCAACACTGGACTCCCTGAACTGAAAACCATACTCGTTACCCTTAACACTATTGCTTCACAGAAAGAAAGATCAGAATCGGCGGTAGAACCAACCACCTCTGATACCAATCTGTCACGACCCGACCTCGGGGCCCGTGCCGTGACTACCCCAAGCCCGCCTTCCATAGGCCAGGGGATGGCGACTAGCACCAATGGCGTAAATCCCGATAACTGGGAAGGCATTGCCATTACAAAAGCAAACAAACACCACAGAGTAAGCAAGCGGAAAAGTAAACACAAGCGAAGAAAAGTAAAAGGGCCGGAAATACAAGCCCAACTGTAAAGTACAACTCGAAAGGTAAAAACAGCAGCTGGAAGAACGAAGCGGCTCCTGGGTCGTCCTCCTCGATTCCTACCTGAAGGGTAGGTACAGATGGCTCAGCTCCGGGATCATCCACCACGGATCCTACCTGAAGGGTAGGTACAGATAGCTCCTCTACTCCTCGGGTCCTGTCGTCTACTCCGGGTACGTCCGCCCAGTGGTCCTCCTCCGGGTACCGACCTGCTCCGCAAGCCTCAACTGCGATCTGCGCTGTCCGTCGTCTGCAACCAACACAACGAAGTGCGGGCATAGCCCGTGCAGGGGTGAGTATAAGCTACTCAGTAGGGACCCCGAGACCCTTAAGGTCTCACTAAATCCAACATGGATATCCACAAAGTAAATACAGCAATCACGAAGTAACATCAGACTCTACTTAGGTATATGCCCATACATATACCTAAGTCATCAAGTAACCCATCCAATCACAAGGATACACAAAAATCATGAAATCAACGGATAACCATCACCCAGGTATATGCCCATACATATACCTAAGTTATCAAACGACCCATCTCAATCATGAGGAAACGCAAAGATTCATTGACTCAGCTCAAACCAGGATTTTCATTATCGAAACCGTAACTACTGAGGAGCTCCGTCTCTAGAGTGTACAGTGGTACTGTCACGACTCCGAGGTACTGCTCACTAACCTAAGACTGCTGAGGTACTCCTCCTGTCGGGTACTGCGGGTTTGCGGCCAACTACCGGGCGCTCCGTCCGCTGAGGGTCTGTCGCCAAATACCGGGCGCTCACCCAAATAGCCTACTGATGTACTCCTCCTGTCGAGTACCGCGGGTTTGCTGCCAACTACCAGGCGCTCCGTCCGCCGTGGGTCTGCCGCCAAATACCGGGCGCTCCGTCCACTGGGCTAGTCGACTCACTCCAAGTCGAGTCGGTCAAGCAGTCGTCAGGTCTCAGTCGGCTACACGGTCTCCGTACTCTGCACGCTCGTCTCCGGGAGGGTCCGCTCCACGAGCTACTGGTCGATACTCCAAGTATCACAAAGTCCCACAAAGAAGTGTCTCAAAGGACCGCCTCATCATAGGGGTCTCAACGCAACAGACGGCGCGTCAATCGGACGCTCGGTCTGTGAGTTATTAGCCTTTTCGTCCCAGGGGCCCGGTTGGTTTCGTGTGCGAACCAATCCCGGCCGTATCACAACTGTACCCTGAACTCCCATAGGGTATACTCAAAGGGACCGTTACTCAACGCAATCACCAACGCCGCTGACGGTTCGTCGAACGGACGTCCTGGCTGAAAGATATCAGCTTTTCCGTTCCAGGGGCCCGGTTGGATTTCGGGTACAATCCAATCCGGACATACTCCGACTGCATCCAAAACTCGGGCGGAGTATGTCAAAAGTTCCGTCTCATCAAGAGGAAGTCAACGAAACAGACGGCGCGTCAATCGGACGCCCGGTCTGTGAGTTATTGGCTTTTTCGTTCCAGGGGCCCGGTTGGTTTCGTGTACGAACCGACCCGACTGTACTCCGTCGGCATCCAAACCTCGAGCAGAGTAAGCCAAAAGTTCCGTCTCACTGAGAGGAATTCAACAAAGCTGACGGTACGTCATTCGGACGTCCGGAGCTCAAGATATGTGAATTTGACCGAAATGGTCCGAAAACGGGGGGGGGGGGGGGGTCCGGGTCCGGGCCGACCCGGCCCGACCCCCCTGGGTCGGCCCGAACCGGGTCCGACCCGGTTAGCCCGGCCCCGTCCGGCCAGGGCCGGTCCGGCTCGGCTCGGCCGAGCGGCCAGACAACCCCGCGGCACCCGCGGGGTGTCGCGCTGGACACCCGCGGGGTGCCGCCTGACAGCCCCGCGGCACCCGCGGGGTGTCGCGCTGGACACCCGCGGGGTGTCGCCAGACAACCCCGTGGCACCCGCGGGGTGCCACCCTGGACACCCGCGGGGTGTCGCCAGACAACCCCGCGGCACCCGCGGGGTGCCCCCCTGGACACCCGCGGGGTGCCGCCGCCTCCGGCCGCCGGCGCCGCCGCGCCGGCGACCCGCGCCGCCGCCGGCTTCCGCGGGCCCCCGGAGACGCTCCGGTGGTCCGATTTGCTTCCCGTCTGCGCCTACGGTCATCCCGGGACCCGACCTTCACTGCGGAGGCCTCAAAATTAACTTGCGGCCTCGTTTGTCGTCGCCCGTCAATCTGCGCTCAAGAACAAAATAAAATTAATTTAATCTGCGGCCTCTTTGGCGCGGCGCGACGACGTCGCGTGCTTGAACGACTTCTCGGCGTGGCGCGAAGGCGTCTCGATCTTGTTTGATTTCGTTCCAAAGCGCGGCGCGAAGGCGCCGCTCAATAGTTGCCGTACGATTCCCGCGTGGTGCGACGTTACCACGCCATCTCGCTCCATCCGCAAGAAACAACAAGAATAAGGGGGGGGGGGGGGTTCGACCGTGTTTGTGCGGCCCGACCCCCCTCGCATTAGATTGATAACAATCGGCCTTTCCAGAACGATAATCCATCACAATCTTTTAAAAAAATAAATAAAAAGATTCGGAAACAAGGGCCGACAAAAAAAAAGAACCTTCAAGATCGAAGGAAAGATCAACAACTTTAAAAAGGTTTAAAACCCCTACCTCAAGCGTTGTCGCTCGCGAGTTCGTCGCGGAAGAGGACGATCGTCGCGGAAGAAACGTCGCCGGAGAAACGTCGTTGATTCCGTTGTCGTCGAGGTGCGTCCGAAGGGAGAACGTCGCTTGGAAAGGAACGATCGTCGCGGAAGAAACGTCGCGGAAGAAGCGTCGTTGATTTCCGCGGTTTCGGCGTTCTTCGCCGGAGGCCGGCGTTCTTCGCGTTCTTCGCCGAAGAAGAACGCTCTCCTCCAAATTCTCCCCACGCCACAAGCTTCCACCCAAAATAAAATAAGAGTAATCTTATTTTATTAACGCACAAGCAACGATTAAAAAAAAAGAAACGAACAATTAATTCCAAGAATTAATTTACCAAAGAAACCGCCCAATTAATTGGACGAAAGAAACAGCCCAATTTAATGGTCTGTTAAGAAACTAAGAAACCACGTCAGTTGACTTTCAGTTTCTTTGACGGGTTTTCGCGGGTGCGTTACTTAGCGGAAGAAACGGCGGGGCTCGTGCGGGCCCCACCCACAAATATCCTATCAAGAGGATAGGATATTTCAGTTGCACCCTATCCGCTTCAACTAAGCTTAACCAGCTTAATGTGGCTTTCAAGTGGCTTCAAGTGAAATAAAAATAAAGTTGTCGTAACAACTTTATTTTATTTCTTAACCTTAAGTCCCAAAATTTAAAAACCACACCTGAGCAAACGCAACTCCGGAAGAGGCGTTTCTAGGCAAAACCCGGCGCTGCGATTTCATCGGTGCCCTCAGAATTCGATTCCGGGCACCGGTTCAAAAGTTAGAAAAACCCGCTCGTCCGTTCACTGAACGTACCCGAGCCAAAACTTCGTAAAATGATTCCGGGCACACCGGGCCTCGGAATCAGGTGCCGTCAGAAACTGCGTTCTTGTAAAATTCCAAAGAAAATTAAGAAAAAAATTTCCTTGAAATTTACGGGTCTTTACATTACTCCCACCATAGGGCTTTACGTCCCCGTAAAGCTTCACCACAGACTTAGGGAAACAAAGCGGTACTGAGCACGCATCTGAGCCTTCCGCTCCCATGTGCTCACCTGGAGGTTCCCGCACTGCTAAAGAAAGTGCACAAGAGGAATCGACCATCCTCCTAGGATCCGCTCCTGTCGATCGTCGATCCCCACAGGAACCTCCGTATAAGACACTCATCGCCACCGTCTAGCTTCTCATGGTCGATGATATGCGAAGGGGGGTCGAGCACGTATCTCCTCAGTTGGGATACGTGGAAAACGTCGTGCACCTAGTGCAACTGAAGTGGATGGGCCAAGCGGTAAACCACCTCGCCTACCCAGCTGAGGACCTAGATAGGTCCGTTGAACCTCGGAGATAACTTGCCTCCCAGGCCACATCTCCGTAAACCTCGTCGAGGTGAGACCCGTAAGAAGACGTGGTCGTCATCCTCGAACTCCAGAGGTCTCCATTTCTGATTAGAACTGAAACTCAAAACTCCTGCTGCCACGAAGGTAAGGTGGGTCGACCCAAGAATGATCGGATACACCCTCCTGTGCATGAGTTTATCTTGAGCTGCCCAGGGTTTCCTTTTCGCTGACCAAGGAAAACCTATCCCAACGTTGTAGATAAACCACAACCTTTTTGCCTAAAACAGTCAACCTGGGTATGATCTGTGAATTCGATCCATAACCAGACCAACGTCGCAAGGCCTCGACGCTGCCACCAAGAGATTCCAACCGAAACTCTCGCCTCGTGGTCAGATCACACTGTCGGCGTAAGTGTGATTATCGAGTCTCCTCCCAAAGGTATCTCCAGACGTGAGGGTCAAGTCAACGGCTTACCCGGAACCTCTAGGTCTGGTACAAGATTCGTGGAAGGAAAGAATGATTGGTACCTATGTCTAAAGATATGGCAGCTCATAGTAGACATAGCCCGTACCCCGAATCATTCTTAGAGCCCCTGGGTCACACTACTTGACCTCATGCAGCTACCCTCCTTCCCAGCCCTCCTGCTCCCTGAGCCTGGCGGGGATTTCAAAGGCGGGTGGTTGTAACATGTTGAGATGTACACCACCACCTACTGCTCTCAAGGCCCCACTTCCACGTCTGCTACTCCGCAGATTCATCTGTCCTTTAAGCTTCCTCTTCTTGAAACATTTAACACGCCCGAGTCTCTAAGACTGGCACGGGTTTCCTGTTTCTTACTGCACTGTGCAGTCTTCATCCGCTCCTGGATGAACTGCACCTCCTTTGCATATGATCTGGAAGAGATGCTAAAATTTCTCCTTTGCCGAAAAGAGAAACCTGGTCTCATCCCCTCTCTAGATGAACCACGCCCATTGCCTAATACAGTCAATCCTGGCATGAAGGATGCATTCATGCCATGGATGACGTCGTAAGGCCTCGACGTAACTACTAAGAGATCCAACTGTCACTCTCGCCTCCAAGGGTCGAGTCACACTGTCGGCATCAGTGTGAGGTCACTCGGTCTGCTCCAGTTGAAATCTCGAAAGTGAGGGTCAAGTCAACAGTTTAACCGGGACCACTCAGTAACATCACAAAAGAGGACAGGAAGGCAAACATCACAAGAGATAAGTGTCTTCTTTATTATTGCAGCTCATAATACAAAGACACGAATACAACCTCAAACATGGAACTAGAAGTACAAGAGACGTATCCACTAGTTCCGCTCCTGTCCACCTGCTCCAAGAGTTCTACTGTTGCTCAAGCATTTGTCGCTGCCTCTATCTCGGTGGCTCCCTCAAAGCCTGCAGATCGGGAGTCGGACAGTCACGTGCCAGATGACCCTTTCCGCGGCATGAGTAACACAACCTGCTCCTTGCACGACTAGCTCTGTTCCCACTCCGGGTGCCCTGCACCACCGGTCCTAAAACCCAAGATCGCCCAACTGCTGTTCTGGTCTTTCTGGGCCTCTGCATTATCTGTCTACTTCCCACAGATGACTCGGCTTCTGATCGAGAAGTACGCGACAAAGGCAGCAGCTCCCGAACACGCTCGGGGTGTAGAGCTACTGGCACATACTCCAACCTGAAGGAGGTCTCGAAGTCTTCCCAAGAGAAGGCCATCCCACGGCAAAACTGGAACAAGTGGATCCACCACCTGCCTGCTGCTGCCTGAAGAAGGCTAGCCGCAAAGATCGCCATAAAGTCCGATGGCATCCCCACTAGCCTGAAGACTCCCACCACAGCCTCCAGCCAATCCTCAGCCGCCTGCGGGTCCGTCTCTCCCCTGAACCTGGGTGGCCTCTGGCGCTGGAACTCATGCAGTGCACTCAAGCGTCGTGCATCGCCTACTGCTGGGGCTGGTGGCATCGGTGGCCCAACGTATGGTAGTACCGCTGGTGCCTCTGCTGGTGCCTCGACTGCAAGAGGGCCATGAACCGAAGCCTCGTCGGTCGGCAGGCTGTCAGTACGCACATCCCTCTGGGCTAAAGCTAGTCGTCCGAGAAAAGGCATCCTGAAAGAAACATCGTAACACGGTCAAACGATTAAACCTGGTGAGCTGACCTGGTTTGAGCTGACATTTTTAAACTTTGGAAACACACACGCAATCAGTGTTTTCGTGCACAAAGTCGGAATTCAGTTGTCAGGGTCCTGGTTTATGGATACGTCGGCCGCCCGCACCAACACTGGACTCCCTGAACTGAAAACCATACTCGTTACCCTTAACACTATTGCTTCACAGAAAGAAAGATCAGAATCGGCGGTAGAACCGACCACCTCTGATACCAATCTGTCACGACCCGACCTCGGGGCCCGTGCCGTGACTACCCCAAGCCCGCCTTCCATAGGCCAGGGGCTGGCGACTAGCACCAATGGCGTAAATCCCGATAACTGGGAAGACATTGCCATTACAAAAGCAAACAAACACCACAGAGTAAGCAAGCGGAAAAGTAAACACAAGCGAAGAAAAGTAAAAGGGCCGGAAATACAAGCCCAACTGTAAAGTACAACTCGAAAGGTAAAAACAGCAGCTGGAAGAACGAAGCGGCTCCTGGGTCGT
Source organism: Viscum album (assembly GCA_963277665.1). NCBI lineage: Eukaryota > Viridiplantae > Streptophyta > Magnoliopsida > Santalales > Viscaceae > Viscum > Viscum album. The sequence goes on along the minus strand of OY728137.1, from coordinate 865,480,331 downwards.
CCTCCTCGATTCCTACCTGAAGGGTAGGTACAGATGGCTCAGCTCCTGGATCGTCCACCACGGATCCTACCTGAAGGGTAGGTAGAGATAGCTCCTCTACTCCTCGGGTCCTGTCGTCTACTCCGGGTACGTCCGCCCAGTGGTCCTCCTCCGGGTACCGACCTGCTCCGCAAGCCTCAACTGCGATCTGCGCTGTCCGTCGTCTGCAACCAACACAACGAAGTGCGGGCATAGCCCGTGCAGGGGTGAGTATAAGCTACTCAGTAGGGACCCCGAGACCCTTAAGGTCTCACTAAATCCAACATGGATATCCACAAAGTAAATACAGCAATCACGAAGTAACATCAGACTCTACTTAGGTATATGCCCATACATATACCTAAGTCATCAAGTAACCCATCCAATCACAAGGATACACAAAAATCATGAAATCAACGGATAACCATCACCCAGGTATATGCCCATACATATACCTAAGTTATCAAGCGACCCATCTCAATCATGAGGAAACGCAAAGATTCATTGACTCAGCTCAAACCAGGATTTTCATTATCGAAACCGTAACTACTGAGGAGCTCCGTCTCTAGAGTGTACAGTGGTCCTGTCACGACTCCGAGGTACTGCTCACTAACCTAAGACTGCTGAGGTACTCCTCCTGTCGGGTACTGCGGGTTTGCGGCCAACTACCGGGCGCTCCGTCCGCTGAGGGTCTGTCGCCAAATACCGGGCGCTCACCCAAATAGCCTACTGATGTACTCCTCCTGTCGAGTACCGCGAGTTTGCTGCCAACTACCAGGCGCTCCGTCCGCCGTGGGTCTGCCGCCAAATACCGGGCGCTCCGTCCACTGGGCTAGTCGACTCACTCCAAGTCGAGTCGGTCAAGCAGTCATCAGGTCTCAGTCGGCTACACGGTCTCCGTACTCTGCACGCTCGTCTCCGGGAGGGTCCGCTCCACGAGCTACTGGTCGATACTCCAAGTATCACAAAGTCCCACAAAGAAGTGTCTCAAAGGACCGCCTCATTATAGGGGTCTCAACGCAACAGACAGCGCGTCAATCGGACGCTCGGTCTGTGAGTTATTAGCCTTTTCGTCCCAGGGGCCCGGTTGGTTTCGTGTGCGAACCAATCCCGGCCGTATCACAACTGTACCCTGAACTCCCATAGGGTATACTCAAAGGGACCGTTACTCAACGCAATCACCAACGCCGCTGACGGTTCGTCGAACGGACGTCCTGGCTGAAAGATATCAGCTTTTCCGTTCCAGGGGCCCGGTTGGATTTCGGGTACAATCCAATCCGGACATACTCCGACTGCATCCAAAACTCGGGCGAAGTATGTCAAAAGTTCCGTCTCATCAAGAGGAAGTCAACGAAACAGACGGCGCGTCAATCGGACGCCCGGTCTGTGAGTTATTGGCTTTTTCGTTCCAGGGGCCCGGTTGGTTTCGTGTACGAACCGACCCGACCGTACTCCGTCGGCATCCAAACCTCGAGAAGAGTAAGCCAAAAGTTCCGTCTCACTGAGAGGAATTCAACAAAGCTGACGGTACGTCAGTCGGACGTCCGGAGCTCAAGATATGTGAATTTGACCGAAATGGTCCGAAAACGGGGGGGGGTCCGGGTCCGGGCCGACCCGGCCCGACCCCCCCTGGGTCGGCCCGAACCGGGTCCGACCCGGTTGGCCCGGCCCCGCCCGGCCAGGGCCGGTCCGGCTCGGCTCGGCCGAGCGGCCAGACAACCCCGCGGCACCCGCGGGGTGTCGCGCTGGACACCCGCGGGGTGCCGCCTGACAGCCCCGCGGCACCCGCGGGGTGTCGCGCTGGACACCCGCGGGGTGTCGCCAGACAACCCCGCGGCACCCGCGGGGTGCCACCCTGGACACCCGCGGGGTGTCGCCAGACAACCCCGCGGCACCCGCGGGGTGCCACCCTGGACACCCGCGGGGTGCCGCCGCCTCCGGCCGCCGGCGCCGCCGCGCTGGCGACCCGCGCCGCCGCCGGCTTCCGCGGGCCACCGGAGACGCTCCGGTGGTCCGATTTGCTTCCCGTCTGCGCCTACGGTCATCCCGGGACCCGACCTTCACTTCGGAGGCCTCAAAATTAACTTGCGGCCTCGTTTGTCGTCGCCCGTCAATCTGCGCTCAAGAACAAAATAAAATTAATTTAATCTGCGGCCTCTTTGGCGCGGCGCGACGACGTCGCGTGCTTGAACGACTTCTCGGCGTGGTGCGAAGGCGTCTCGATCTTGTTTGATTTCGTTCCACAGCGCGGCGCGACGGCGCCGCTCAATAGTTGCCGTACGATTCCCGCGTGGTGCGACGTTACCACGCCATCTCGCTCCATCCGCAAGAAACAACAAGAATAAAGGAGGGGGGGGGGGGTTCGACCGTGTTTGTGAGGCCCGACCCCCCTCGCATTAGATTGATAACAATCGGCCTTTCTAGAACGATAATCCATCACAATCTTTTTAAAAAATAAATAAAAAGATTCGGAAACAAGGGCCGACAAAAAAAAAAAGAACCTTCAAGATCGAAGGAAAGATCAACAACTTTAAAAAGGTTTAAAACCCCTACCTCAAGCGTTGTCGCTCGCGAGTTCGTCGCGGAAGAGGACGATCGTCGCGGAAGAAACGTCGCCGGAGAAACGTCGTTGATTCCGTTGTCGTCGAGGTGCGTCCGAAGGGAGAACGTCGCTTGGAAAGGAACGATCGTCGCGGAAGAAATGTCGCGGAAGAAGCGTAGTTGATTTCCGCGGTTTCGGCGTTCTTCGCCGGAGGCCGGCGTTCTTCGCGTTCTTCGCCGAAGAAGAACGCTCTCCTCCAAATTCTCCCCACGCCACAAGCTTCCACCCAAAATAAAATAAGAGTAATCTTATTTTATTAACGCACAAGCAACGATTAAAAAAAAAGAAACGAACAATTAATTCCAAGAATTAATTTACCAAAGAAACCGCCCAATTAATTGGACGAAAGAAACAACCCAATTTAATGGTCTGTTAAGAAACTAAGAAACCACGTCAGTTGACTTTCAGTTTCTTTGACGGGTTTTCGCGGGTGCGTCACTTAGCGGAAGAAACGGCGGGGCTCGTGCGGGCCCCACCCACAAATATCCTATCAAGAGGATAGGATATTTCAGTTGCACCCTATCCGCTTCAACTAAGCTTAAACAGCTTAATGTGGCTTTCAAGTGGCTTCAAGTGAAATAAAAATAAAGTTGTCGTAACAACTTTATTTTATTTCTTAACCTTAAGTCCCAAAATTTAAAAACCACACCTGAGCAAACGCAACTCCGGAAGAGGCGTTTCTAGGAAAAACCCGGCGCTGCGATTTCATCGGTGCCCTCAGAATTCGATTCCGGGCACCGGTTCAAAAGTTAGAAAAACCCGCTCGTCCGTTCACTGAACGTACCCGAGCCAAAACTTCGGAAAATGATTCCGGGCACACCGGGCCTCGGAATCAGGTGCCGTCAGAAACTGCGTTCTTGTAAAATTCCAAAGAAAATTAAGAAAAAAATTTCCTTGAAATTTACGGGTCTTTACATTACCAAACCATCTTTTAATAACATAATAAAGAATACAATTATTTCTTAATCATAATATAGGAAACAATTAAATTTTTTAACACACTCATGTATTTATAACTTAAATATAAAAATCTACCATATTCACTAAACAATCATATATTTTTTACTTGTCTCAAATTTTATCACATCATGTATAAAAATTTGGGAAATAATATCCAATATTTGGTTATATGCTCTCATAAAGGATTTCTCAAAATATGGACAAATTTTTTATAAAAAATTTAAATCATTATTCTTATAAAATTACTTGTTATATTAAGGGTCTTTATATATTTATTAATTATTATGATTTTCTAATCCATGTTTATATAAAAAATAGTAATATTTAATACCATTTTAAGGATACTTTAACTTCAATGTGTTTTAGAGTGATTTACACTAACCACATGTACACCTATATAATCCTTTTTTCCTGGAAACTTTTTACAACCATGATACAAGATTCATGTCAATATTATATTGAATAACTCATTCATTCAATATTCTGTATGTATATAGACCAAAATTATATGAATTAATCATATATTATTCATTTAAGTAGATATTCACGTCACATGTCACTCAATTAAGAAGAAATATGAATTTAATCATTATAAACCTACTTATAAACCATATTACATACCCATTACAAGAGGTGAAAAATCTTGTGTTGGTTTATAAAATCCCTCATATGATTAACACTATACTCACTTACCTGTATTTTCTTTATTCTCATAAATATTTTAAATTTGTATCAATGTATGATGATTAAAATACATTGAATCCTATTAATATCATTTTTAGGATTACAATGTATTATAAAACTCAAGTAAACTAGATATACAAATACTTTACTTTCCATTTATTTTACTCATAGTGGATCAACGAAATAGAAAGTCATGTTTGTGTCTCATATGTGAACTTTGTATCTCTATGAAATTTAATTCATTTTAATCCTAAAATACCCTCACATTCCATGGATATCCATGATAATCATATATTATAGTTAACTTATAGTTTTATATCCATGGTTTTAATTACCATGGAATATTCAAAATAAACATATATGAATGATAACATAAAAGAATCTATTATGATTAAATTCATGGTATGATTTGTGTTCCTTAGCTTTACATAACATGAATTAATTTTGAATATATAATCTAACAAAAAAAAAACTACAGTAAATCCTTCATGTATTTAATTCCCATATACTTTACATGAAACTCATATTTATAATGTTAAAGTGGTTTTTATCAAAGTATAATCTACTTTATCGTAAATATTTACCAAAAAATATTTACTACACCTATAGAAAAAAAATCCCTAATGAGATGAAATCATTAATGGATTTATTTAGAAAATAAGTGAGAATAGCGTTCCATATATTGGGTGATATCTCCAATATTATCATTTTAGTACTATATATGATTCTCTATTATTTGAATATTCCCAATTTCGACTACTAAGTTATTTATCCAATAATAATTATTTATTTTCTCTAGTATTATGATGCATTTATCTTATTTTATAGAATAAACCATGATTAACATATTTGAATACTTTTGGGTTACTACACCACTATTTAGGAATAACATAAACCCTAACATAGATTTCAAACAATATTTGTTTGTTTGAAATAAAAAATCAATGTAATATTTTACAATGACATAATCCTCACATCTAGAAACCAATAATAAATCTGTAGTTATTATCTAGTACTTCAAAAAGTTATTGACTGTTACATTATGAACCATATATATGTCAGATTGGTTTCACATTTATATACTCAAAGAATATAATGCATTAATTTTAGAATATATCATTTCCAACATGATATATTATAAATTCAAATCATAGTTAATATATCTCATTCATTATCTTTCAATATGCATAGAATGATACAGATTCTTTTTAATATTATTTATATTAGATATTGGTTATTAAAAATTCTTGAAAATATCCATACTAAAAATAATTAAATCTTTACCAATATATGTGTTCTTATATAGAAAAATAAACCTCTTAAATATATTTTTATAAATTTCTATTATATATATACATATCACTTCTCCCGTGTTCTTCATTGAGAAATATTTACCTAGACATTAATTCATAAAATTTAAAGTAGGGATGTTATTTTAATGATAATTAATTTCTTAAAATGAAACAATTTAATGATATTTACATTTTCACTAACCCACTTGAATATTGTAACATTCCATCCATAACCATCAAGTCTGAACTGAAGTACCACATGACCTCATGTGTGCCTCCTAACACACAACATAAAATTACCTACAAGTGAGGGTCTATATCTATCTTTGGGGAGTCTATAACCTCACTATCATGTCAAAGAAAAAATTATAAATAATAAATTATATAATTTAAAATTTAAATAAAACAAGTGGAAACTATGTAGATGGATTAGATTTCATACAGTAAATAAATAGATAAGCTCCCAAAGTGCGAAGAAAAATAAGTTTATTTGTGAAGAAGATAAGTAAACAAATAATACCACGGTATCCCCCATAGTCTATCCTAATCTGACCTCTAGCTCTATTCTCCATGGTTCAACTATCTCTTATTGGAACCTTTCCCTTACCGAGATCCATATACAAGAAGTTTTCTTTTAGATTAGCACTCTCATGAAATGTGGGTGTAATAAATCCTAGTAGGACACCAATTATGCATGCTTAAAAAAATGTGAAAATGTATAAAAAGTGTATTCCATGTTAATAGTAAATTGGTAAGCAATAATAGCAACACACAATCATATATTTAGTGGTTATGCGCTAGCCTATAATCCACAAACCCATGATTGTACCAACTTCATCTCCATTCCAGAAGGATAATGAGGAGATTTCTAAAGTTACCAAAACTAGCCCCATGTATAGTGAATCTAGTTCTCAATAAATATATGGAATCATGCATATATATAAATCACAATTCCCTGGACCTCAAGTATGAAATCTTAATCAGCATAATCACTAAGTGTTGAGTGCACTTCTCAGCATTTTACAAGGCATTGAGTAACATGGTACTTAGAAACTAGGCGTAGAGTGTATCATAAAAATGTTATTACATGGAATCATTGTTTCTCCACCATATTATCAGGTCCCTCATCGCCATTTTATTAGGTCAATCTCACTACCCCTCTAAGGGAAAATCATGACTTGATGGACTGCTACTCCAAGAACCATAATGATACCTCCGAAGGAAGGTTACATCCAAAACATGGTCGATCACAAAAGGAAATAATATCATCATAAGAATAAAGTAGCAACATACATACATGTGATCAACATCAAACATGAAAAAAGGATAGAAGGAAAACTCATAGAATCAAGCATCACAATGAGTCTCATGGGTTACACACACAAATTAAATCACAATCAGGCATGGTTGTAAAGGTATTCCAACACAATAATTAGACCAAGGAAAAAGTCTATATGTGAGAGCTCCAAATGGTGAGGAACTTCTTACCTCATGGTTGTCAATATCAATGTCACGATTTATCAAGTATTTTTCACTCAAACCACATCCATGTGTTTATCTTCTCAACCATCTTTACAAGGATTCCTTAAAAGAATTATATTATTTTATTTTACAATGAAATAAAACACCATATGTGATAATATATTCTCTCTCTTTGATAATTTCCAAATTATCAATTTAATCAAAAGCTTAGGTTGAATTTTTTTCCCTAGATAAATTTTTAATTAAAAATTTTATAATAATTTTATCTCTCTAGAATAATCTGATATAGATAATAATAATAATTATTATTCTTTTCAATAACTATCAGTTATTATAATTTAAGAAACCATTAAAAATTTTCCATAATTTTTAAAAAATACTATTTAAAAAACTAAAAATGATATTATTTTATATAAAAATTACCATGATTTTATCTTTTAAAATTCCTTTAATTTATAATTAAGGAGACAGGGTGAGGTTATATAATCCTAGAAACCAAATAAAGAACTCGTATTGTTTATAAAAAGTTTGACCAAACATGATTAATTGACCTTCTAGGCTGCTCAGACTCAAATGGTTCACTGAAAAATGATGGGTAACAATGTTAATATATTTTAAGGAAGAAATCATCAAAAAAATTCATAACATTAAAACCCATAAATTAAATTCATAATTTTATTTTTCATTTAATCATTTATTAATTGAAGAGATCTTATATTCATCTATAGTAGGAGTCATGAGTTTTAAATGAATCAAGGTATTTTTGCTCACAATTTTTGGTCTTTAAAATCAAGTAAACACATTACAAAGACGAACTAGAAATAAGAAGATGATAAATATGGTTTTAAAAGTATTTTTTACCAAAAAGTATTCCATGTAAGGGTAACATGTTTTTACCCTTACATAACACCTGGAAATCTCTTGAGTGTAAGGATTTAACCTTACAGAGACTGTATAAACTCTAGGTTCCCATTATGTAAAAATTATAATTTAGGTGTTACCCTTAAAAATTTTTGGAACAACCATTATGTAGCTCATATTTACCCTTACACATCCTTTATAAAACTGAATTTACCCTTACATAGTAAGAAAACTACCCTTTCATAGATTTTGTGTACCTTAATTTATCACCTATGTACTATTACATGACTCAAATGTTACCCTTATGTTGCGTATAATAATTCGACATTATCATTACAGAGTGTTTGGGTACCCTTACAAAAACATTGAAAAAATGTCTTCATTTATGTAGTATATAGGAAAAGGATCCACCCTTACAAAAAAAAAATTTAAAACATGAGTTACCCTTAAGAAAATGTTGGTTCCCATGTAAGGGTGAGAATTAAATTTAATTGTTTTTAATATTTTACACCAGTGGATTAGAAAATATAAACAAAAGATCATTTTAAGAACATTTAATGCTTTAAAAAATTTAAATTATTCTCCTCTAGTGAATTTCTATCCTCGAGAAGTTTCACTTGTGGCATTTCTTGAATAACATATACTACTGAACATAAAAATCAGACTCCCACTCCCATGTTTCCTCCTAGATTTGACCATGATTGCATAGGATCTGTTCAGGTGGTACCTTATTTAATTGTAGTAATTTCTTTCACTAGTCTATAATGTGCACCATTTTTTTCTCATAATATGTATCTGGATCCAACTCAATATCCCCATTGTTTATAACATGTACAAAATCAGGTGATCACCTTTAAGGCTTAAAAATATAGAACACATCATGAATTCCTCAATTACAAAGAGTAATTTCTATTAAGTATGACAATGTGACAACCTTTTTGGTGATATTAAAGGGTCTAACATATTGTGGAACTATCTTTCCTTGCAACCTCAAACATCAATGGCCTAACCGAGCTTGAACTCTTAAGAAAACATAACCACATACAACAACTACGATGGTCTCCCTTTGTGTTTGACATAAGATATATTTATGGTTTGATATATGATCAACCTCTTGCTAATAAATTGTACTCTTTAGAATGTTCCTAGAAACACATTGGGCCCCATAATTTCTTCTTCACTAACCTCATTCCAATAGAGCAGTGAACAATATGGCCTTCCATAAAGAGCCTCATAAGTTTCTATCAGAATCGAAGCCTCGTAACTATTATTGTACTTGAGATCATGTAAATAGATATGATCATACCATGCTCCACCAAATTATAGAACTCATTATTAGTCCATATTCAATACCATGTTAATTTTTTATCCAACATTCCGTTAGTTTAAGGATGATACAATATGCTCAATATCAGCTGAGTCCCTATAGATTCCTACAAGAACTTCCAAATCGGAAACATGAAACATTTTTACCTACTTGAAAAAATTCTCAAGGGAAACAAATTTAATTTCACCATCTCTTAGGTATAAAAATTTCCCACTATATCCAATGAGTGAGTCTCTCAAATCAATAAGAAGTGAGGAACCTTTGTCAGCCGATCGAAAATCACCCAAACATAGTCAGAGATCCTAGGGGTCATGGGTAACCCCATAAAAAATTCCATTATGATTTCATCCAACATCAACATGGGAACTATAAGTTGATGTAGAAAACCACTAGGACATTGGTACTCAGCCTTTACCCTATGGTAGGTAGGGCATTATGAAATATGACTGTGGATGTCCCTCTTCAACCTAGTCCACCTGAATTATTGTTTAAAGTCATGGTATATCTTTATCACACTAGGATGTCAATCCCATATTGAGGTATAGAAATAAATCATTATCTTATATTTAATTGAATAACGTAACACTACTTTTCCTTGAAAAAGTATAACATCTTCATCAGCAAATAACCACCTAGGTATCAGGTCACCCCCAACTAGTTGTTCCAACATCACAATAAAATTTGGGTCAGTGCCCTATCCAACATTTACCCATTCAATTAGAAAGTATGTAAACACAAATGAATCACATGAAATCAATCCTTAATCCTCATAAGTATCCATCCTCCAGTTACGTAATAAGTACATCAAGCACCACTTCTCTTATGAAGGCTGATCACCAACTCCTGACCTACATACGTCTCATGGTAATGAAATTTTTTAATGATGTTACCTTTTTCAGGTTAATGTTCCATATCAAAGTAAAACTTTAATATATGATCCACCTAATTACTTCTCATTAAGTTAATCTTCTTCTGTGTGAAGGTATAATAATGGATCTTTTGGTCTGTGTAGACAACAATCCATTCACCAAAGAGATAGAGTCACAAACACTTCTAATCATAGATCATGACTTCCAACTAAAATTAATAGGTAGGGTAGTTCCACTCATGGGGTTTTAAATTAAATGAACCATAATGTAATACTTTGTCCCTCTAAATTATTAATTCTCCCAAAACAATGTCTGACACTTCATATATATGACATATCTGACATCTATCATGGGGATTATCATCAATAGATATGTAGTCAACATCATCTTTATCTAAAGAAAAACCTCTTCACAATCATATAACCACTATAAATTTTCTTATTCCTTCATAAGTTAAGTCATATGTTCTTAAATATAGGAAAAGTACTGGATAAAATGTCAGTAGTATCCCCCAAACCCATGAAGCTCCTAATATCAAACATGTTCCAAGGACATGTCTAGGAAATCACAACTAACACTCACTCTTGGTCAATGGATATACCTATCTCCAATGTCACATTACCAAAGAACATAAACTCATGAATCTAAAACTTAAACTTTGATAACATGGAATATATCTAGTGTGTGTGGAGTGTACTCAGAACTATCTTTAGGTGTCTATAATTTTTCTATAGGGTCAATTAGTAGATGATGATATCATTAACGAAAACCATGAAGAATGAGTATAGATTTGGGTGGAAGATATTATTCATGAAATCCATGAACACATATGAGACTTTGGTCAAAATAAATGACATAAATAGATAATCATACGACCCATGACTTCTATAAAATTCCATATCTAGGATGTCCTCATATCTAACCTATAGCTGGTGGTTTCCTGATCGAAGATAAACCTTGGATAACCATTGGACCCCTCAAAATAGATCGAACAGATCATAAATTATGGAAAAATAATATCCATGTTTTACCATCACCTGGTTCAGCTATTTGAAATAGATGAAGATCCAAATATTACGATCTGTATTCTTGGAGAACAAGATAGTTTTACTCAATGGTGAAGTACTTGTAACAATGAAATCATTTTACAATAAGGCCTTGAGATTCACCATATGTTGCTTCAACTAGGTCGAAACCATAATATACATTGGTATCTAAAGAGGATATGAACCATGTATAATATCTATATCAAATTTAACTCCTTTATTAGGATTATTTCCTATAAAATCATTCATAAATATGCCTTGATAATGTTCCACAATTGAAGGAATTGATGAGGGCTTCCACTATTCCAGCCAAAAGTGAAAAGCCTTCCATTTGTTCTATGATCATCCCAAAATAAATCAAATCTAGGAAAACTCTAACTATAACCAGTTCCCATTATCTGGTCACCATGAATCTATACACCTTTGATGATGTAATGGAAACATGTTTTCAAAAGTAGCTAATGTGAGCTAAAAATCTAGTCAACTAGTCCTTGACAAGAATCACATCGATGATCTTAAAATATATAATCAAAAAGTCCTATAGATTTCCATATCTAGTAATGACTATAGGATGATATATGAATCAATCAATACCTTCCACTTTTATGCACAATGTAATATTAATGGAAATTATATTAGAGGATAATTTGATAGGTATGTTAAGTCCAACAACTACCTATGTCGAGATAAAGGAATATGAAGATCTAATATTGAAAATGGTATAAAATTAGGTAGAGGTGATCAAAACTTTACCATAAATAGTATATGTCCCCTCTCTTCCATCTACTGGTGTCTGATCCACTTCATAAACATGAACTACCTCATCTCCATGACCATGTCCATGACTCGTATGAGTTCTCATCATCTGGACATACCGTTGAGGACCCATGATAAATTATTAGTTTAAAGATTGAGTATACTAAACACCCAATTAGATTCCTTACATAGATTCTATAGTACAAAAATGTTGGAGATTTCCCATATTACCACAATAATAAAACTAGAACGGGAGTGCTGTTTAGGCCCCACAATCACAAACATTCCACCATTAAAGTATTGTGGATCACCTCAAGAAGAGGACAACAAGGCTAGACTCTTCTATACCAATATACTATTTCTCTACCATATGTACCTAGTCATACTTTTATTTCCATAAGGAGAGGTACAAATTCCAGTAATAGGAGTTATATTTAATTGAGCACAGAATGGAAGAAGAATAGATACTGCTCAACCCTCTGATAAGATTTTATAATTAGTGATGACCTTCTATAGAACCTTTTAAAACTAGAAAAACAGGTGATTTCCAAAGACCTATAGGTGGCTATGGTCACAATTTTAAAACCATGGATATATGTCAACTTTTCATGGTATATATCCATGATTTTGAAAACCGTGGCTATATGTCTTTTTTTGAAGGGCTATTGCCAGTGTTTTGGAAACTGTGGCTATAAGTCTCACGCCCTTACACGAGAGAAATTATTTCCCTCCAAACAAATGGTGGGAATAACTATTTACATAGTTTTGAGGATATTTACACTATTTTTAGTAATATATATAACATATAATATATATATATATATATATACGTAAAATCCATGGTGGTGTGGTGGTTAGGGAACTAAAACATGAAGTAAAGGTGCTGGGTTCGAATCCGTCTGGGTACACATTATTTTTAGGCTATTTACACAATTTTATAGAGATATAGATATGGTTAAAACATTGACCATAGGTTATACCCTAATTCCATGATTATAGTGCCCACAGTTGAGAAAAAACATGGTTGTAGCGTAAGACATTGGTTTTGGTCCCTATTTCCACAGTTTTGAACCGTGGAAATTACCCATTTTTGTAGTTGTCTTTGGGTATAATGCTAGTAAAAGATTGAACATCCCGGCCACCTAAGTCTCATTTATGGCCTAAAGAAGAGAAAAAAAGTTCATTAAAATGAGTAAAGAAAGTAATCATTATCATATAACCCTAATGTATCTATATTTACTTCTTTTATCAGTCAAGATTTTGTATATCAGGAAATAACTCGTCAAAGAACTATTCCTTGAAGCCCCCATGTTATCTCTTAAAATAGAGCAGGCAATCATATGAATCCCCACAAATGCCTGGTATGTCCTTACAACATGAAAACTACCACCTTGACCTTCCTATTAGTTATTTTATCAATTTGGTCAAAGATACCCTTGATGAAATCTTAGATATCCTCAACATCTTGCGGTCCACTGATGCCATGAAATTCAAGAGTTTGATGAAGCTAGAAATGCCTTGTGTATTTGACCATGGAACTTGGTAGAAGGACTCCTGAATAATGCTGGCCTACTACCATCACCAATAGAGTAGGTGCGAGAACTTACTCAATAGAACCCTCATACACAACATTCAAAAGAAATCGGGTGTTGGGAGTACCCTGAACCATGTAGGCTTGTGGTCACATCAGTCTTCTATACGGTGGAATATTATATAACACAAAGGAAAATATTTAAGAAAAACTTGAGTCATTAGAATAAACCCTAACCAATATATGGTATCACACAGGGTTATATTAGGAGTCTATTGATAACCCAAGGTTTAACCCTCCCAGAACTAACCAAGGTATAATATTTTCATGTCAATCACTATCATATAGAAAAAAAACACAAAAAAATTCTCAATTCAATTAGTTAATTCTGGGAAGATATATCAAAATAGAAAAACAGATATATCACATAATAGAGAAACTACCCCATCCAGATAGTGCACATAAAGGAACTAAATTTAATAAATAATATACAATACATTAACAAGTTTATTTATGTAATGTGAACCTATGTTCATAATCAAGATTCCTGAATGCACCTAAAATCTCATAAAAGTGGTAAGAAAAATCACAACCATGGTAAATTGGAGGTCTGTTACACATATTCTATCAAGGAAAATAGAAAATCTCTACCAGTTTCACAAACAACCATATCCTTTATTCCATTTCACAGGTTATTCCAAAAAGAAAAGAAGAAACTATTCTTTGATAACATTTTGTAACACCCTAACTCAAACCACCAAGTTCAAATTGGAGTTCAACAAGATCTTATGTGGGCCTTCCCTTATGTAATATGCTTTGGGCTAGAAGTGAGGATCTAAGTCCATTAGTGTGGGGGGGATATACCCTCAGTATCATGACCTAACACAAACAATAAAAAAAGTATAATAAAATAATCAAAAAGAAACATGAAGAAACTATTTTGATAGTATACATGTCATATAATAAATAAATCGAGGGACTCCCAAACTGAGAACCCAAACCATAGTACATTTGATGAAGATAAGTAAAAAAATAAAATTATAGTATTCCTGAGAGTATGTCTTAGTCCCACCTCTATCTCCATGCTCTATGATTGAACTATATTCCACATTCCCCTTAACCTTTCTCAAATCTATTTACATAAAGTATGATTGTGCATCGAGATGGTTGTTCAAAGTGTGCATAATAAAACCCAGTTGGACACCACTAATGAATACTTTACAAATGTAAACATGTATAACAGGTGTATTCCATGATAATAAAAAATTATTAACAAGAATAACAACCCAAAATAACATAATGATTGGACATAAACTAAAATAGATACCCAAACCCTCAACCATATCTACATCGGATCCATATCACATGGATAATGAGAAGATGTTAGATGTAACCAAAACTAGAAACATGTATAGTGAATTTATTTCTTGAAAAACTCTTGGCACCATGTATACATGCTTCTTGAATTTCCCCACACCTCAATTATATAATTTTACTCAGTATAGTCACCAGTCATTGATCACACTAAATGGAAATTCACAGGGCATCAAGTAAAATGGTACTTGGAAACTCGGAATCCAGTGCATCCTAAACATAATAATCAAAGGAATCATTGTTTCTATACTATTTACTCAGGTCGTTCATCTCAATCATAACAATTAAAGAGTGTAGAGACCTGAATCTTGACGTACATGGACATTACATTACTTTTTCAGAATACTTAGTACATAACAAAAACATACACACAAGGACCGTAATAGTTTAGTGTCTTTGGAAACTCGGAATATAATCTTCTAATCATGGTGAAAGATCTTCAATGTCTCCCATAAAGATCTTCATTTTTTTTACCTAAAACCTTTCTTTATATCCTGGGGAAAAGAAAACATAAAAGGGTGAGCTCAAATGCTCAGTAAGGGTAAACAAAAGAAATATCAATCACATCATATACATAAGAACATAGCTTTTGGAAATCTTAACCTGCAAAAGAAATCATAATTTCATAACACGGGATAAATCATAGTAGTGAAATGTAATCCCAATAATCATAACTTAAAACATGAAACTTTTTGGCATACACACATAATCATAGAGAATCATTTCTTATTAGTCAAGACTCATTGCCAAGACTATCTTAGTGGACAAAGTCCATTTCTGAACCGAGTTCACTCCTCGTTTCAGTCCTGTTTCACTGAACCAGTTTAACCTGCCATTCTAGCCATGTCTATCTCATGAGATATAAAATCTTTACCCAATGAATTGGAGGGAGATATAGGTCCCACCCATCTCATAATGATACTATTCTTATGTGTGCCACAAAATCAGAAAACCATACATCATAGCATAACCCATGTAATAAAAATGGGAATCTTAAACATCGTGACATCATAAAACAATTCATATAAGATAAAGGAATTCATAAAAATAGAATTCCATCACAACATAATCAAATCAATGTAATAATAGGGATAAAAACAGAACCCTTTATTATCTTAGATGGAAAATAATTTTGATAAAACACTTGAACTCCATTCTTGAGGAAAATATCCTTTCTGCTTCAAAAACACTTTTCCTTTCTTAACATGTCATACAATTATAAAATAAAAGAAGTTGATTAAAAATAAACTTGAAAACTTGTAAAGGAAGCTTCTTGGAAATAATTTTTTAAAAATCCATTCATTCCGTATAAGTTAAAAAAAACATTCTTCGTACTTTTGTTGGAAAAGTTAAAAAGTACCTCGTACGAAAAACGACAAAAGATTCCTTTCATATCTTTTACTAAAAACTCACTGAAGGGTAAAATTGGATTTAAACAATTTTAGGTGGATGTAAATAATATTACATATTGAGGAAACATGGATGTGGATGATAAAATACACCCCATTAAATACCAAAGTATAAACAATCTCGGATAAAAATGAGATTGTGATATTTCCCTTACCTTAGGTCTGATTTGCTTCATAAGTGTCCGAAAATCCTTTATAATGATTTAAATAATGTCATTGAATTATTCCAGAATCATACTCATTGTTATGATATCATATATGGTTCACTTATGGCTTTATATTACCCGTTCTTTTGTAAATTCCATGTTAAAGAGCGTTTTGGGTAAAATCGTTTCATTTGTCGTCCGTGTTTTGACTTGTAATTATTCATATGATTACTTAGATCATGATTAATTAATTCCAGAATATAAAACACGATTTATATATAATATATATTCAGAATATATATATATATATAATAGATCAGTAAATGGAAAGAAATACACCGTTCATGGAGACGGTAGATCGTACGTACGCATGAACGCTGTTTTCTTTTCCTTATTGAGTTGAATGGAATTAAGTAGATGAAATAAATATATATACAAATAAATCCAGTATAATTATTATGTCATATATTTCATGATTACTTAGTATATATACTTTATAATCATTCCTGAATGGTTAACGTGTAGAATGAATCTCATCGCGTTGTGGAGACGGTAGTCCGTACGTACGCACGAGCAATGATATCGTTCTCATGATCGTGGAATTGTATTGGAGTGTATGTATACTATTTCAGAATAAATATCACTTTAAAATAATCATATATAGTTATTATGTACACCATTATACCCATCCATGTAAGGTGGTGGTGGAAAATAGATTACACCATGGCGTGGAGACGGTATTCCGTACGTACGCACGCATGTTGATTTCGTTTTCCGTAGGATGGATAGATGGTGAAATAGGGTTGTTTCATAATTATAATAAAATATTAGTATATGAGTTATACTTCTGTTATTACTTCATAATGAAACAACCTAAGAAGAAGAAGTGGAAGAAGAAATAAAGATTAAAGAATCAGTAACGAACATTACCTCTTCTTTGAAGTGCCTCTTTGAGATCTCCTTTTAGGGCACTAAAATTGGTCTTTGAGGAAGACCATAACCTCTAGGATGTTTCTACAGAAGTGGAGAAGATAATTTTTCAGGTTTTGGCCGAGGTTGAATGCTCAAAGTGGTGTGAGGAAGAGAGGGAGGAGGTGCCCTTTTATAAGGGAGGAGAGGGGCACCTTTGGAATAACTAAAAATATTATTTTATTATAAAGTCAAATTCGGTTTTAAATAGCTCCAAATTAATTTATTTCGAAGATAAGGTGGGGATGGGTCGAAATAATCTCATAAAATAGAATTTAGACAAGTTTAGGTTCCTATTTTGACCTTATAATTTAGATTTAACATTAAGTTAAATAATTTTACTTTTACCGTGTCTTCTTGTGTTCTTACACTATAAGGTTAATAAACTTAATATAACAATCCAAACGAACCCCAAGTTGTTTATTATTAATATATATAACCGTATCCAAGTCATTTGGCTGAACCTTAGATTTTTAGGAATAAAATAACAATTAATAATATAATATTTGTTTTAAAAACTATTTTATGTCAATTTTGACACTATTTAGTAATTGATTTTTGTGAAAATCATAACAGAATGATTAGTTCGAAAAAAGTTAATTAAATCAATAATAACATGTCATATTAACCTATAAAATTAGTGGAATTCATAAAAAGTTTCAAATTACATTTATTTGGGTATTTATAACATCAATTATTTCAATATTTAATTAATACGATAATTACTGCATCATCTTTGTGTCATAAATAAATTAAATTATTTAATGTCTAAAAATTAAAAATAAAATACCATTATGTAGGAAATATTTTTAGCTTTCTAATTAATATTTATAGTTGAATTTATCTTATATATAACCTTATATTAAAAATTATTTACTTATTAAACTTTGATTTTAACTATTTTAACCCTTCTTTAAATAAATTAATAATAAATGTCCTAATCTAATCCAAGTGGGCCTAAATGGTCATATGTTATTCCTAAGTTTGTTTTTGGTACAATTACACTTATCCAATAGAATTAGGACATGTGTTAGGGTAATAATAATATCATTTTTACCCTTAATTACCCTATTTACTTTTAACCGTGGTAAATAAAAGTAAAAAGTTACTATTCACCAAAAATTATTTTCATCTCATTGAACCAAATTTTACTTACTGACATCAACTGTGTCTCTCGGATTTTTGAAATTCTACTCACAGAAGCGGTAAAATTAAGTTTTATGAAAAATTCAGTTTTTTAACTACCACTTAGTTGTTTCACTATTCATCAAAAATTGAAAGTTTTCAGAAAAATACCAAAATTTCACCCTAGAATAATTTCGGTATTCCGAATCCAAAAATGAAGTCCATTTTGAAAAATAAAATTTATAAAATTTCAAAAAGCGGTTATTACAATTCATAACGGCTAGTTTTAATAATATTTTAATAGCATATCATTGTTTAGTGAAACTCGGTATTGCGTACGACGCAAGCTATCGAGGAAGGTCGAGATTTCGTGTAAAGCAAGCCAAGCAAGTGTTGTGTATAGAAAAATGTTCCTTTGATGATTTATATAACATAAAAGTTTCGGGTGTTACATTCTACCCCCTTAAAATGAATTTCTCCCTCGAAGTTCGTCACTTTTTAACAAACAGATGAGGATACCTCTCCCTCATCATATCCTCAAGCTCCCATGTAGCTTCTTCTAATTGGTGGTTCCTCCATAAAACTTTCACCAATAGAGTGGTCTTGTTTCGTAGGACTTTTTTGCTACGATCTAGAATCTCTATCGGCTGTTCTTCATAAGAAAGATCCTGCTCCAGCGGTACAACTTCTGAGCTGAGTACATGTGAAGGATCAGGTATGTACTTTCTCAGGAGAGATACATGGAACACATCGTGAACTTGAGAGAGATTCGGTGGAAGCGCCAATCGGTAAGCTACCTTCCCAACACGATCCAGTATTTCGAAAGGACCGATATATCTAGGGCTCAACTTCCCCTTGTTTCCAAATCTCATGACCCTCTTCCAGGGAGATATTCGTAAGAACACTTTATCACCCACTTCAAACTCTAGGTCTTTTCTTCAGTTGTCGGCATAACTTTTCTATCGACTCTGAGCTGCTCTTATGTGTTGTTGAATTGATCTGACCTTTTCTGCCATTTCATCAATGAGATCGGGTCCTAATAGCTTTCTTTCCCCAACTTCATCCTAGTAAGTTGGAGTCCTGCATTTCTTTCCATAGAGAGCTTCATAAGGAGTCATCTAAATACTGGAGTGGAAGCTATTATTATAAGAAAATTCCACCAAAGGTAGGTGTTGATCCCAACCACCTTTGAAATCCATAGAACAAGCTCTCAACATATCTTCTAGAGTTTGAATTGTTCTCTCAGACTGACTGTCTGTCTGAGGATGATAAGTAGTGCTGAAACTCAAATCTTTATCCAGTGTATGCTGAAGACTTCGCCAGAACTTCGAGGTAAATCTCGGATCCCAACCAGATATAATAGAAAGTGGTACTCCATGAAATATTACCACTTCCTTTACATATATCCTAGCAAGATGATCCACAGAGAAATCCTCTCTAATAGCAATGAAGTGTGCAGACTTTGTAAGACGATCAACTATGACCCAGATAGCATTATTGCCTTTGGATGTTTTAGTAAGTTCTATGACAAAGTCCATAGTTATGTTTTCCCATTTCCATTCGGGTATGGGTAATGGTTGTAACATCCCCTTAGACTTCTGTCTCTCAGCTTTAACTTGTTGAAAAACCAAGCACCGAGAGACATATTCAGCAACATCTCTTTTCATGCCATCCCACCAGAAGTACTCTTTCATGTCCCTATACATCTTCGTGCTTCCAGGATGAATAGAGAATGAAGAACTATGAGCCTCATCCAGCAGCTCCTTCTTTAATTCGGGGATGGGAGGAACACAAACCCGATTCCTAAACTTTATTATCCCATCAAAATAAAGGTTGAATTCAGGAACATTTCTCACCTTCTTTTGTAACTCTACATCTTCTTTCTATGCCTCTTTAATCTTCACATGTGTATATGGTTGAACATTCATTTGAGAAAGATATGATTTTCCCCTTTCATTATAATTCCAAGATCGATCCTTTGTAAATCCATAAATATTGGATATTTTGTGATCCTCATCATGGATAAACTAGCATGGTCTCGTCGACTTAATGCATCTGCCACCTTGTTTTCTTTCCCAGGGTGGTAATGAATTGAGCAGTCGTAATCCTTAATCAGCTCCAACCATCTTCTTTGGCGCATATTCAGCTCCTTTTGTGTGAAAATATACTTTAAAATTTTATGATCAGTATAAATATCACACCTTTCACCATAAAGGTAATGCCTCCAAATATTTAATGAAAAGATTATCGCAGCTAATTCCAAATCATGAGTTGGGTAATTTTTCTCATGTATTTTCAACTGTCGTGAGGCATAAGCTATCACCATATCATTTTTCATAAGAACACACCCCAAAACCTTCTTGGATGCATCACTGTAGATCACAAACCTTTCTCCACTACAAGGCAGTGCGAGCACAGGTGCACTAGATAACCTTCTTTTCAACTCCTTGAAATTCTCTTCACATTCCTCCATCCAAACAAACTTAACTCCTTTACGAGTCAACTTGGTGAGTGGATTAGATAATTGTGAAAAATCTTTCACAAAACATTGATAATATCCAGCCAGACCAAGAAAACTTCGGATCTCAGTTACTGTTTTTGGTCTTGACCATCTTTCGATAACCTCTGTTTTTGCTGGATCCACAGATATCCCCTCTTTTGAGATTATGTGACCCAAAAATGAAACTTTTTGAAGCCAAAATTCACACTTGGTAAATTTGGCATAAAGCTTATCCTTTCTCAGGGTCTTCAATATAATTCTCAAGTGATCTTCATGTTCTTCCTTGATCTTTGAATAGACAAGAATATCGTCTCTAAAGACTACCACAAACTGATCAAGATAGTCTCTAAAGACTCTATTCATCGGATCCATGAAGATAGCAGGGGCATTAGTAAGACCAAATGGCATCACTATAAATTCATAGTGTCTATACCTTGTACAGAAAGCCGTCTTTGGTATATCCTCCCTTTTAACCCTTAATTGATGATACCCTGAATGAAGATCAATCTTGGAAAAGTATTGAGCTCCGCGTAGTTGGTCAAATAGGTCATCAATGCGCGGGAGAGGATATTTGTTCTTGATAGTGATTTTGTTAAGTTCTCAATAATCAATACAGAGTCTCATTGATCCATCTTTCTTCTTAACAAACAGAACAGGTGCTCCCCAAGGTGACGCACTAGGGCGTATGAACCCCTTATCAAGATTCTCTTGGAGTTGCTTCTTCAATTCCTACAACTCAATTGGGGCCATTCTATAAGGTGTCTTTGAAATAGGCAAAGCATCCGGTACGAGTTCTATTGAAAAATCAACTTCATGATTCGGTGGAAGACCTGGTAATTCCTCCGGAAAGACATCATCAAACTCCCGTACAATGGGAATATTCTTAATCGTGAGTTTCTCACCAACCATTTGAGATAAATAACCTTCATTTAGTGGAATCAATACCCATAAAATGGAAGAAATTTTCACTGGAAGGTTATGTTCATCCTTACATCGATAGACGATCATAGATTGATCTGGAATATGAAATGTGACTTCCCTTCTTTGGAAATTGATATGAGCTCCATGTAGAGAAAGCCAATCCATGCCAAGAATCACATCAAATTCCACTATAGGAAGGACACAAGATTTGCAGGAAGCACTTTCCCACAAACTTCAATCGGAGAAGAATTATAAACTTTTGATGCGACTATTGTGCCATTAGGGGTTGTTACAGCTAACTCAACATCTAACTGTTGAGGTAATACAGTGATATCTTTAGAAAATTCTTCAGAAATAAAGGAGTGGGTGGATCTAGAATCAAATAAAACATTTTCTACTTTAGAGTGTATGGTAAGTGTACCTTTCACCACATCGTTATCGTACTCCACATCGCTGATAGAAATTGCATGTGACTTTCCTTTGTCTTTATCCTTAAGAGTTTGTTGACGTCGACCATCATCATCAACCCTTAGATTTGGGCATTGATTGGCATAATGCCCCATCTCCTTTCACTTGAAAAATTTAAGTGTATTAGGGTCATTCTGTGTATCCCTTCCTTTATTTTCATCATTAGACATCTTCTTCCCATCATTGCGGCATTCAAATGCCCGATGACCTTCCATTCCACATTTGAAACATTTACTTGTGCCTTTTAAGACAACTCCCTCCATGTTTCTTTCCATACTTTTAGCATAAGGGAAAGATCATATTCTTTTCAGTGTGCTCTTTAGATTTTCCTTTGAATTCCATTTTCCTCTTCTTATCAAACACATATGACTGATGGGTTACTCCAATCTCCATCTCGAATTTGAGAGCACATCGAACAATTTCCTCGTAGCTATTGAAGTCCCTTATGGATAACGCCCTTCGAAGACTTGGTTTTAATCCACTAAAGAATCGATTGATCTTACTCTCAGGTTGGATAATAATACCAGAAGCGTACCTCTCAAGTCTTGTAAAATTTGCTTTATAAGTACCAACAGATTCATCATCCTTTTGATTCAGTTCAAGAAACTCCTTCTCCATCTTTGTCCGAAGAATACGAGGGAAGTAATAATTAAAAAATAAGTTCTTGAGCTCGTCCCATTCCATGGACTCAATTTCATCTCTTGGCCTCATATTCTTTATAAGATTCCAACATTGATCATCATCACCTTCCAAATGATACACTTCTAAGATGACTTTATCATGTTCAGAACATTGAAGAACTGAAAATATATTTTTAGTGGTACTTATCCATTGTTCAGCAACAAGTGGATTAGAAGACCCAATGAAAGAAGGTGGACGTTGCCTCATGAAGGACTCAATAGAATATTGTTCCCTTCTCTGCTCATTTGGAATTCCAGAATGATTCATAGCTTGTGTAAGTATAGCAATAAAATTTTGCACTCCATCTCCCATAACATTTGTTTGTTCAGGAGGACAATCATTGCATTGTCCATTGCATTGATCAACATGGTTCCTTCGGGTTCCAGCCATCGTCTAAACCCCAAAAAGAATAGTGTGAGAGGAAAAAATCATGCTAGGGAAAACAACACAATAAAGGGGGAGCACCTTCAATATCTAACATCTTGGGTTACCGTAATTTTAGTACTATAACCTATACTTATACTTAACCTTAGGGACATCCCTAGACATACCTTAGAAATATCTCTAGGGATCTCACTAAAGTTCTCGCATCCTAGTTTCCAAAGGTTGACTAAACCTTTCCTCTGATACCAACTGTAGAGACCCGAATCTTGATGTACATGGAAATTACATTACTTTTGTGGAATACTTAATACATAACAAAAACACACACACAAGGACCATAATAGTTTAGTGTCTTTGGAAACTTGGAATATAATCTTCTAATCAGGGTGAAAGATCTTCAACGTCTCCCATAAAGATCTTCCTTTTTTTACCTAAAACCTTTCTTTATATATCAGGAAAAGAAAACATAAAAGGGTGAGCTCAAATGCTCAGTAAGGGTAAACAAAAGAAATATCAATCACATCATATACATAAGAACATAGCTTTTGGAAATCTTAACCTGCAAAAGAAATCATAATTTCATAACATGGGATAAATCATAGTAGTGAAATGTAATCCCAATAATCATAACTTAAAACATGAAACTTTTTTTCATACACACATAATCATAGAGAATCATTTATTATTAGTCAAGACTCATTGCCAAGACTATCTTAGTGGACAAAGTAAATTTCTGAACCGAGTTCACTCCTCGTTTCAGTCCTGTTTCACTGAACCAGTTTAACCTGCCGTTCCAGCCATGTCTATCTCATGAGATATAAAATCTTTACCCAATGCATTGGAGGGAGATATAGGTCCCACCCATCTCATAATGATACCATTCTTATGTGTGCCACAAAATCAGAAAACCATACATCATAGCATAACCCATGTAATAAAAATGGGAATCTTAAACATCGTGACATCATAAAAAATTCATATAAGATAAAGGAATTCATAAAAATAGAATTCCATCACAACATAATCAAATCAATGTAATAATAGGGATAAAAACAGAACCCTTTATTATCTTAGATGGAAAATAATTTTGATAAAACACTTGAACTCCATTCTTGAGGAAAATATCCTTTCTGCTTCAAAAACACTTTTCCTTTCTTAACATGTCGTACAATTATAAACTAAAAGAAGTTGATTAAAAATAAACTTGAAAACTTGTAAAGGAAGCTTCTTGGAAATAATGTTTTAAAAATCCATTCATGCCGTATAAGTTAAAAAAAAACATTCTTCGTACTTTTGTTGGAAAAGTTAAAAAGTACCTCGTACGAAAAACGACAAAAGATTCCTTTCATATCTTTTACTAAAAACTCACTGAAGGGTAAAATTGGATTTAAAAAATTTTAGTTGGATGGAAATAATATTACATACTGAGGAAACATGGATGTGGATGATAAAATACACCCCATTAAATACCAAAGTATAAACAATCTCGGATAAAAATGAGATTGTGATATTTCCCTTACCTTAGGTCTGATTTGCTTCATAAGTGTCCGAACCTCCTGTATAATAATTTAAATAATGTCATTGACTTATTCCAGAATCATACTCATTGTTATGATATCATATATGGTTCACTTATGGCTTTATATTACCCGTTCTTTTGTAAATTCCATGTTAAAGAGCGTTTTGGGTAAAATCGTTTCATTTGTCGTCCGTGTTTTGACTTATAATTATTCATGGGATTACTTAGATCATGATTACTTAATTACAGAATATAAAACACGATTTATATATAATATATATTCAGAATATATATATATATATATAATAGATCAGTAAATGGAAAGAAATACACCGTTCATGGAGACGGTAGACCGTACGTACGCATGAACGCTGTTTTCTTTTCCTTATTGAGTTGAATGGAATTAAGTAGATGAAATACATATATATAAAAATAAATCCAGTATAATTATTATTTCATATATTTCATGATTACTTATTATATATACTTTATAATCATTCATGAATGGTTAACGTGGAGAATGAATCTCATCGCGTCGTGGAGACGGTAGTCCGTACGTACGCACGAGCGATGATATCGTTCTCATGATCGTGGAATTGTATTGGAGTGTATGTATACTATTTCAGAATCAATATCAATTTAAAATAATCATATATAGTTATTATGTACACCATTATACCCATCCATGTAAGGTGGTGGTGGAAAATAGATTACACCATGACGTGGAGATGGTATTCCGTACGTACGCACGCAGGTTGATTTCGTTTTCCGTAGGATGGATAGATGGTGAAATAGGGTTGTTTCATAATTATAATAAAATATCAGTATATGAGTTATACTTCTGTTATTACTTCATAATGAAACAACCTAAGAAGAAGAAGTGGAAGAAGAAATAAAGATTAAAGAATCGGTAACGAACATTACCTCTTCTTTGAAGTGTCTCTTTGAGATCTCCTTTTAGGGCACTAAAATTGGTCTTTGAGGAAGACCATAACCTCTAGGATGTTTCTACAGAAGTGGAGAAGATAATTTTTCAGGGTTTGTCCGAGGTTGAATGCTCAAAGTGGTGTGAGGAAGAGAGGGAGGAGGTGCCCTTTTATAAGGGAGGAGAGAGGCACCTTTGGAATAACTAAAAATATTATTTTATTATAAAGTCAAATTCGGTTTTAAATAGCTCCAAATTAATTTATTTCGAAGATAAGGTGGGGAAGGGTCGAAATACTCTCATCCAATAGAATTTAGACAAGTTTAGGTTCCTATTTTGACCTTATAATTTAGATTTAACATTAAGTTAAATAATTTTACTTTTACCGTGTCTTCTTGTGTTCTTACACTATAAGGTTAATAAACTTAATATAACAATCCAAACGAACCCCAAGTTGTTTATTATTAATATATATAACTGTATCTAAGTCATTTGGCCGAAACTTAGATTTTTAGGAATAAAATAACAATTAATAATATAATATTTGTTTTAAAAACTATTTTATGTCAATTTTGACACTATTTAGTAATTGATTTTTGTGAAAATCATAAAAGAATGATTAGTTCGAACAAAGTTAATTAAATCAATAATAACATGTCATATTAACCTATAAAATTAGTGGAATTCATAAAATGTCTCAAATTACATTTATTTGGGTATTTATAACATCAATTATTTCAATATTTAATTAATACGATAATTACTGCATCATCTTTGTGTCATAAATAAATTAAATTATTTAATGTCTAAAAATTAAAAATAAAATACCATTATGTAGGAAATATTTTTAGCTTTCAAATTAATATTTATAGTTGAATTTATCTTATATATAACCTTATATTAAAAATTATTTACTTATTAAACTTTGATTTTAACTATTTTAACCCTTCTTTAAATAAATTAATAATAAATTTCCTAATCTAATCCAAGTGGGCCTAAATGGTCATATGTTATTCCTAAGTTTGTTTTTGGTCGAATTACACTTATCCAATAGAATTAGGACACGTGTTAGGGTAATAATAATATCATTTTTACCCTTAATTACCCTATTTACTTTTAACCGTGGTAAATAAAAGTAAAAAGTTACTATTCACCAAAAATTATTTTCATCTCATTGAACAAAATTTTACTTACTGACATCAACCGTGTCTCTCGGATTTTTGAAATTCTACTCACAGAAGCGGTAAAATTAAGTTTTATGAAAAATTCAGTTTTTTAACTACCACTTAGTTGTTTCACTATTCATCAAAAATTGAAAGTTTTCAGAAAAATACCAAAATTTCACCCTAGGATAATTTCGATATTCCGAATCCAAAAATGAAGTCCATTTTGAAAAATAAAATTTATAAAATTTAAAAAAGTGGTTATTACAATTCATAACGGCTAGTTTTAATAATATTTTACTAGCATATCATTGTTTAGTGAAACTCGGTATTGCGTACGACGCAAGCTATCGAGGAAGGTCGTGATTTCGTGTAAAGAAAGCCAAACAAGTGTTGTGTATAGAAAAATATTCCTTTTATGATTTATATAACATAAAAGTTTCGGGTGTTACATTCTACCCCCCTTAAAATGAATTTCGCCCTCGAAGTTCGTCACTTTTTAACAAACAGATGATGATACCTCTCCCTCATCATATCCTCAAGCTCCCATGTAGCTTCTTCTAATTGGTGGTTCCTCCATAAAACTTTCACCAATAGAGTGGTCTTGTTTCGTAGGACTTTTTTGCTACGATCTAGAATCTCTATCGGCTGTTCTTCATAAGAAAGATCCTGCTCCAGCGGTACAACTTCTGAGCTGAGTACATGTGAAGGATCAGGTATGTACTTTCTCAGGAGAGATACATGGAACACATCGTGAACTTGAGAGAGATTCGGTGGAAGCGCCAATCGGTAAGCTACCTTCCCAACACGATCCAGTATTTCGAAAGGACCGATATATCTAGGGCTCAACTTCCCCTTCTTTCCAAATCTCATGACCCTCTTCCAGGGAGATATTCGTAAGAACACTTTATCACCCACTTCAAACTCTAGGTCTTTTCTTCGGTTGTCGGCATAACTTTTCTATCGACTCTGAGCTGCTCTTATGTGTTGTTGAATTGATCTGACCTTTTCTGCCATTTCATCAATGAGATCGGGTCCTAATAGCTTTCTTTCCCCAACTTCATCCTAGTAAGTTGGAATCCTGCATTTCTTTCCATAGAGAGCTTCATAAGGAGCCATCTAAATACTGGAGTGGAAGCTATTATTATAAGAAAATTCCACCAAAGGTAGGTGTTGATCCCAACCACCTTTGAAATCCATAGAGCAAGCTCTCAACATATATTCTAGAGTTTGAATTGTTCTCTCAGACTGACCGTCTGTCTGAGGATGATAAGTAGTGCTGAAACTCAACTCTGTATCCAGAGTATGCTGAAGACTTCGCCAGAACTTCGAGGTAAATCTCGGATCCCGACCAGATATAATAGAAAGTGGAACTCCATGCAATATTACCACTTCCTTTACATATATCCTAGCAAGATGATCCACAGATAAATCCTCTCTAATAGCAATGAAGTGTGCAAACTTTGTAAGACGATCAACTATGACCCAGATAGCATTATTGCCTTTGGATGTTTTAGTAAGTTCTGTGACAAAGTCCATAGTTATGTTTTCCCATTTCCATTCGGGTATGGGTAATGGTTGTAACATCCCCTTAGACTTCTGTCTCTCAGCTTTAACTTGTTGAAAAACCAAGCACCGAGAGACATATTCAGCAACATCTCTTTTCATGCCATCCCACCAGAAGTACTCTTTCAGGTCCCTATACATCTTCGTGCTTCCAGGATGAATAGAGAATGAAGAACTATGAGCCTCATCCAGTAGCTCCTTCTTTAATTCGGGGATGGGAGGAACACAAACCCGATTCCTAAACTTTATTATCCCATCACAATAAAGGTTGAATTCAGGAACATTTCTCACCTTCTTTTGTAACTCTACATCTTCTTTCTATGCCTCTTTAATCTTCACATGTATAGATGGTTGAACATTCATTTGAGAAAGATACGATTTTCCCCTTTCATTATAATTCCAAGATCGATCCTTTGTAAATCCATAAATATTGGATATTTTGTGATCCTCATCATGGATAAACTAGCATGGTCTCGTCGACTTAATGCATCTGCCACCTTGTTTTCTTTCCCAGGGTGGTAATGAATTGAGCAGTCGTAATCCTTAATCAGCTCCAACCATCTTCTTTGGCGCATATTCAGCTCCTTTTGTGTGAAAATATACTTTAAACTTTTATGATCAGTATAAATATCACACCTTTCACCATAAAGGTAATGCCTCCAAATATTTAATGAAAAGATTATCGCAGCTAATTCCAAATCATGAGTTGGGTAATTTTTCTCATGTATTTTCAACTGTCGTGAGGCATAAGATATCACCATATCATTTTTCATAAGAACACACCCCAAACCCTTCTTGGATGCATCACTGTAGATCACAAACCTTTCTCCACTACAAGGCAGTGTGAGCACAGGTGCACTGGATAACCTTCTTTTCAACTCCTTGAAATTCTCTTCACATTCCTCCGTCCAAACAAACTTAACTCCTTTACGAGTCAACTTGGTGAGTGGATTAGATAATTGTGAAAAATATTTCACAAAACATCGATAATATCCAGCCAGACCAAGAAAACTTCGGATCTTAGTTACTGTTGTTGGTCTTTACCATCTTTCGATAACCTCTGTTTTTGCTGGATCCACATATATCCCCTCTTTTGAGATTATGTAACCCAAAAATGAAACTTTTTGAAGCCAAAATTCACACTTGGTAAATTTGGAATAAAGCTTATCCTTTCTCAGGGTCTTTAATATAATTCTCAAGTGATCTTCATGTTCTTCCTTTCTCTTTGAATAGACAAGAATATCGTCTCTAAAGACTACCACAAACTGATCAAGATAGTCTCTAAAGACTCTATTCATCAGATCCATGAAGATAGCAGGGGCATTAGTAAGACCAAATGGCATCACTATAAATTCATAGTGTCTATACCTTGTACGGAAAGCCGTATTTGGTATATCCTCCATTTTAACCCTTAATTGATGATACCCTGAATGAAGATCAATCTTGGAAAAGTATTGAGCTCCGCGTAGTTGGTCAAATAGGTCATCAATGCACAGGAGAGGATATTTGTTCTTGATAGTGATTTTGTTAAGTTCTCAATAATCAATACAGAGTCTCATTGATCCATCTTTCTTCTTAACAAACAGAACAGGTGCTCCCCAAGGTGACGCACTAGGGCATATGAACCCCTTATCAAGATTCTCTTGGAGTTGCTTCTTCAATTCCTACAACTCAATTGGGGCCATTCTATAAGGTGTCTTTGAAATAGGCAAAGCATCCGGTACGAGTTCTATTGAAAACTCAACTTCATGATTCGGTGGAAGACCTGGTAATTCCTCTGGAAAGACATCATCAAACTCCCGTACAATGGGCATATTCTTAATCGTGAGTTTCTCACCAACCATTTGAGATAAATAACCTTCATTTAGTGGAATCAATACCCATAAAATGGAAGAAATTTTCACTGGAAGGTTATGTTCATCCTTACATCGATAGACGATCATAGATTGATCTGGAATATGAAATGTGACTTCCCTTCTTTGGAAATTGATATGAGCTCCATGTAGAGAAAGCCAATCCATGCCAAGAATCACATCAAGTTCCACTATAGGAAGGATCACAAGATTTGCAGGAAGAACTTTCCCACAAACTTCAATCGGAGAAGAATTATAAACTTTTGATGCGACTGTTGTGCCATTAGGGGTTGTTACAGCTAACTCAACATCTAACTGTTGAGGTAATACGGTGATATCCTTAGAAAATTCTTCAGAAATAAAGGAGTGGGTGGATCTAGAATCAAATAAAACATTTTCTACTTTAGAGTGTATGGTAAGTGTACCATTCACCACATCGTTATCGTACTCCACATCGCTGATAGAAATTGCATGTGACTTTCCTTTGTCTTTATCCTTAAGAGTTTGTTGACGTCGACCATCATCATCAACCCTTAGATTTGGGAATTGATTGGCATAATGCCCCATATCCTTGCACTTGAAACATTTAAGTGTATTAGGGTCATTCTGTGTATCCCTTCCTTTATTTTCATCATTAGACATATTCTTCCCATCATTGCGGCATTCAAATGCCCGATGACCTTCCATTCCACATTTGAAACATTTACTTGTCCCTTTAAGACAACTCCCTCCATGTTTCTTTCCATACTTTGAGCATAAGGGAAAGCTCATATTCTTTTCAGTGTGCTCTTTAGATTTTCCTTTGAATTCCATTTTCCTCTTCTTATCAAACCCATATGACTGATGGGTTACTCCAATCTCCATCTCGACTTTGAGAGCACATCGAACGATTTCCTCGTAGCTATTGAAGTCCCTTATGGATAACGCCCTTCGAAGACTTGGTTTTAATCCACTAAAGAATCGATTGATCTTACTCTCAGGTTGGATAATAATACCAGAAGCGTACCTCTCAAGTCTTGTAAAATTTGCTTTATAAGTACCAACAGATTCATCATCCTTTTGCTTCAGTTCAAGAAACTCCTTCTCCATCTTTGTCCTAAGAATATGAGGGAAGTAATTATTAAAAAATAAGTTCTTGAACTCGTCCCATTCCATGGACTCAATTTCATCTCTTGGCCTCGTATTCTTTATAAGATTCCAACATTTATCATCATCACCTTCCAAACGATACACTTCTAAGATGACTTTATCATGTTCAGAACATTGAAGAACTGAAAATATATTTTTAGTGGTACTTATCCATTGTTCAGCAACAAGTGGATTAGAAGACCCAATGAAAGAAGGTGGACGTTGCCTCATGAAGGACTCAATAGAATATTGTTCCCTTCTCTGCTCATTTGGAATTCCAGAATGATTCATAGCTTGTGTAAGTATAGCAATAAAATTTTGCACTCCATCTCCCATAACATTTTTTTGTTCAGGAGGACAATCATTGCATTGTCCATTGCATTGATCAACATGGTTCCTTCGGGTTCCAGCCATCGTCTAAACCCCAAAAAGAATAGTGTGAGAGGAAAAAATCATGCTAGGGAAAACAACACAATAAAGGGGGAGCACCTTCAATATCTAACATCTTGGGTTACCGTAATTTTAGTACTATAACCTATACTTATACTTAACCTTAGGGACATCCCTAGACATACCTTAGAAATATCTCTAGGGATCTCACTAAAGTTCTCGCAACCTAGTTTCCAAAGGTTGACTAAACCTTTCCTCTGATACCAACTGTAGAGACCCGAATCTTGATGTACATGGACATTACATTACTTTTGCGGAATACTTAATACATAACAAAAACACACACACAAGGACCATAATAGTTTAGTGTCTTTGGAAACTCGGAATATAATCTTCTAATCATGGTGAAAGATCTTCAACGTCTCCCATAAAGATCTTCATTTTTTTTACATAAAACCTTTCTTTATATCTCGGGAAAAGAAAACATAAAAGGGTGAGCTCAAATGCTCAGTAAGGGTAAACAAAAGAAATATCAATCACATCATATACATAAGAACATAGCTTTTGGAAATCTTAACCTGCAAAAGAAATCATAATTTCATAACATGGGATAAATCATAGTAGTGAAATGTAATCCCAATAATCATAACTTAAAACATGAAACTTTTTTTCATACACACATAATCATAGAGAATCATTTCTTATTAGTCAAGACTCATTGCCAAGACTATCTTAGTGGACAAAGTCCATTTCTGAACCGAGTTCACTCCTCGTTTCAGTCCTGTTTCACTGAACCAGTTTAACCTGCCGTTCCAACCATGTCTATCTCATGAGATATAAAATCTTTACCCAATGCATTGGAGGGAGATATAGGTCCCACCCATCTCATAATGATACCATTCTTATGTGTGCCACAAAATTAGAAAACCATACATCATAGCATAACCCATGTAATAAAAATGGGAATCTTAAACATCGTGACATCATAAAACAATTCATATAAGATAAAGGAATTCATAAAAATAGAATTACATCACAAAATAATCAAATCAATGTAATAATAGGGATAAAAACAGAACCCTTTATTATCTTATATGGAAAATAATTTTGATAAAACACTTGAACTCCATTCTTGAGGAAAATATCCTTTCTGCTTCAAAAAAACTTTTCCTTTCTTAACATGTCGTACAATTATAAACTAAAAGAAGTTGATTAAAAATAAACTTGAAAACTTGTAAAGGAAGCTTCTTGGAAATAATGTTTTAAAAATACATTCATGCCGTATAAGTTAAAAAAAACATTCTTCGTACTTTTGTTGGAAAAGTTAAAAAGTACCTCGTACGAAAAACGACAAAAGATTCCTTTCATATCTTTTACTAAAAACTCACTGAAGGGTAAAATTGGATTTAAACAATTTTAGGTGGATGGAAATAATATTACATATTGAGGAAACATGGATGTGGATGATAAAATACACCCCATTAAATACCAAAGTATAAACAATCTCGGATAAAAATGAGATTGCGATATTTCCCTTACCTTAGGTCTGATTTGCTTCATAAGTGTCCGAACCTCCTGTATAATGATTTAAATAATGTCATTGACTTATTCCAGAATCATACTCATTGTTATGATATCATATATGGTTCACTTATGGCTTTATATTACCCGTTCTTTTGTAAATTCCATGTTAAAGAGCGTTTTGGGTAAAATCGTTTCATTTGTCGTCCGTGTTTTGACTTGTAATTATTCATATGATTACTTAGATCATGATTACTTAATTCCAAAATATAAAACACGATTTATATATAATATATATTCATAATATATATATATATATATATATATATAATAGATCAGTAAATGGAAAGAAATACACCGTTCATGGAGACGGTAGACCGTACGTACGCATGAACGCTGTTTTCTTTTCCTTATTGAGTTGAATGGAATTAAGTAGATGACATACATATATATACAAATAAATAAAGTATAATTATTATGTCATATATTTCATGAGTACTTATCATATATACTTTATAATCACTCATGAATGGTTAACGTGGAGAATGAATCTCATCGCGTCGTGGAGACGGTAGTCCGTACGTACGCACGAGCGATGATATCGTTCTCATGATCGTGGAATTGTATTGGAGTGTATGTATACTATTTAAGAATAAATATCACTTTAAAATAATCATATATAGTTTTTATGTACACCATTATACCCATCCATGTAAGGTGGTGGTGGAAAATAGATTACACCATGGCGTGGAGACGGTATTCCGTACGTACGCACGCGCGGTGATTTCGTTTTCCGTAGGATGGATAGATGGTGAAATAGGGTTGTTTCATAATTATAATAAAATATCAGTATATGAGTTATACTTCTGTTATTACTTCATAATGAAACAACCTAAGAAGAAGAAGTGGAAGAAGAAATAAATATTAAAGAATCGGTAACGAACATTACCTCTTCTTTGAAGCGCCTCTTTGAGATCTCCTTTTAGGGCACTAAAATTGGTCTTTGAGGAAGACCATAACCTCTAGGATGTTTATAGAGAAGTGGAGAAGATAATTTTTCAGGGTTTGGCCGAGGTTTAATGCTCAAAGTGGTGTGAGGAAGAGAGCTAGGAGGTGCCCTTTTATAAGGGAGGAGAGGGGCACCTTTGGAATAACTAAAAATATTATTTTATTATAAAGTCAAATTCGGTTTTAAATAGCTCCAAATTAATTTATTTCGAAGCTAAGGTGGGGATGGGTCGAAATAATCTCAACCAATAGAATTTATACAAGTTTAGGTTCCTATTTTGACCTTATAATTTAGATTTAACATTAAGTTAAATAATTTTACTTTTACCGTGTCTTCTTGTGTTCTTACACTATAAGGTTAATAAACTTAATATAACAATCCAAACGAACCCCAAGTTGTTTATTATTAATATATATAACCGTATCTAAGTCATTTGGCCGAACCTTAGATTTTTATGAATAAAATAACAATTAATAATATAATATTTGTTTTAAAAACTATTTTATGTCAATTTTGACACTATTTAGCAATTGATTTTTGTGAAAATCATAACAGAATGATTAGTTCAAATAAAGTTAATTAAATCAATAATAACATGTCATATTAACCTATAAAATTAGTGGAATTCATAAAAAGTCTCAAATTACATTTATTTGGGTATTTATAACATCAATTATTTCAATATTTAATTAATACGATAATTACTGCATCATCTTTGTGTCATAAATAAATTAAATTATTTAATGTCTAAAAATTAAAAATAAAATACCATTATGTAGGAAATATTTTTAGATTTCTAATTAATATTTATAGTTTAATTTATCTTATATATAACCTTATATTAAAAATTATTTACTTATTAAACTTTGATTTTAACTATTTTAACCCTTCTTTAAATAAATTAATAATAAATGTCCTAATCTAATCCAAGTGGGCCTAAATGGTCATATTTTATTCATAAGTTTGTTTTTGGTCGAATTACACTTATCCAATAGAATTAGGAAATGTGTTAGGGTAATAATAATATCATTTTTACCCTTAATTACCCTATTTACTTTTAACCGTGGTAAATAAAAGTAAAAAGTTACTATTCACCAAAAATTATTTTCATCTCATTGAACAAAATTTTACTTACTGACATCAACCGTGTCTCTCAGATTTTTGAAATTCTACTCACATAAGCGGTAAAATTAAGTTTTATGAAAAAATCAGTTTTTTAACTACCACTTAGTTGTTTCACTATTCATCAAAAATTGAAAGTTTTCAGAAAAATACCAAAATTTCACGCTAGGATAATTTCGATATTCCGAATCCAAAAATGAAGTCCATTTTGAAAAATAAAATTTATAAAATTTCAAAAAGTGGTTATTACAATTCATAACGGCTAGTTTTAATAATATTTTATTAGCATATCATTGTTTAGTGAAACTCGGTATTGCGTACGACGCAAGATATCGAGGAAGGTCGCAATTTCGTGTAAAGCAAGACAAGCAAGTGTTGTGTATAGAAAAATATTCCTTTGATGATTTATATAACATAAAAGTCTTGGGTGTTACATTCTACCCCCCTTAAAATGAATTTCGCCCTCGAAGTTCGTCACTTTTTAACAAACAGATGAGGATACCTCTCCCTCATCATATCCTCAAGCTCCCATGTAGCTTCTTCTAATTGGTGGTTCCTCCATAAAACTTTCACCAATAGAGTGGTCTTGTTTCGTAGGACTTTTTTTCTACGATCTAGAATCTCTATCGGCTGTTCTTCATAAGAAAGATCCTACTCCAGCAGTACAACTTCTGAGCTGAGTACATGTGAAGGATCAGGTATGTACTTTCTCAGGAGAGATACATGGAACACATCGTGAACTTGAGAGAGATTCGGTGGAAGCGCCAATCGGTAAGCTACCTTCCCAACACGATCCAGTATTTCGAAAGGACCGATATATCTAGGGCTCAACTTCCCCTTCTTTCCAAATCTCATGACCCTCTTCCAGGGATATATTCGTAAGAACACTTTATCACCCACTTCAAACTCTAGGTCTTTTCTTCGGTTGTCGGCATAACTTTTCTGTCGACTCTGAGATGCTCTTATGTGTTGTTGAATTGATCTGACCTTTTCTGCCATTTCATCAATGAGATCGGGTCCTAATAGCTTTCTTTCCCCAACTTCATCCTAGTAAGTTGGAGTCCTGCATTTCTTTCCATAGAGAGCTTTGTCACGACCCGTCCTCGGGGCCCGTGCCGTGACTACCCCAAGCCCGCCTTCCATAGGCCAGGGGCTGGCGACTAGCACCAAGGCGTAAAATCCCAGTAAACAGGGAAGGCATTGCCTTTATAAGTAACAACCACACAGAGTCAGCAAGCGGAAAGTAAAGTGCAGAAAAGTAAAGGGGCCGGAAATACAAGCCCAACTGTAAAGTACAACTGAAAGTAAAGTACAGCAACTGAAGAAAAGACGGCGGCCTCGTGTCGTCCACTGGCAATCCCACCTGAAGGGTGGGTACAGATAGCCTCCAGGCTCCTCGGGTCCCACGTCCGCTCCGAGCACGTCCCGCCCAGTGGTCCACCTCCAGGTACCGTCCTGCTCCACGCCCCAACCGTGATCAGCGCTGTCCGTCGTCTGCAACCAACACAACAAGGTGCGGGCATAGCCCGTGCAGGGGTGAGTACAAGCTACTCAGTAAGGACCCCGAGACCCCCGAAGGTCTCCCGAAATCCACAAAGGATATAGCACAAAAGAAAGATGCAATCACGAAGTAACATCTGACTCGACTTAGGTATATGCCCATACATATACCTAAGTCCCCAATTCTAGCTCTGCTCACGAGCTCAAGAACAACTCAATCCACAAAGGAAAGCAAGACTCAAATCCACAAGGAGAGTAAACAGTAAAATCCACATAGGATAGTTCAACACAATCCACAAAGGAGAGTAACATACGATTCAGCTCAACCAGGTATACTTTTTCAGATGACGTCAAAGATGATCACTGATCCATCTAAGTCGTCGGACCCACAAAGGATCGATAGGTACTAACCCCCGCAGAAGACCCACACAGGATCGGGCTCACACAGAACCTGTAGGCAGTGGCTCACACAGAACCGGTAGTAAGGACCCACATAGGATCGGGCTCACACAGAACCTGTCGCACTGATCCACGTAGGATCGCTGAGTGCAGTAGTCGACGCAGTCCACTGAGGATCTCTGCACAGTCGTCGCCGCAGTCCACGAAGGATCTCTGCTCTGCCGTCGTCGCAGTCCACGAAGGATCTCTGCTCTGTCGTCGTCGCAGTCCACGAAGGATCTCTGCTCTGTCGTCGAAGTCACAGCCAGCGCTAGGGTTCCCGCACAAAGCGAGCTCGTTTAGGAGGGTCCGCTCCACGAGCCGAGAGGCTGATACATCAACTGACACGTAGTCCGAAGTTGATGTATCCAAAAGTTCCGTATCGACAACAGGATCTCAACGCAACAGACGGCGCGTCAATCGGACGCCCGGTCTGAGAGTTATTGGCATTTTCGTCCCAGGGGCCCGGTTGGTTTTTAGGGAAAAACCGACCCGACCGTACTCCGCCTGTATCCGATCCTCGGGCGGAGTATGCCAAAAGTTCCGTCTCACTTAGAGGAAACTACCACGGCTGACGGTACGTCGTTCGGACGTCCGTAGCTCAAGTTATGAGCGTTTCTGCTCCGAGGGCCCGGTTGGTTTCGTGTACGAACCAACCCGGCCGAACCCAAAGTCTTCCGAAACCTTGAGTATAATATACCGAAACGACCGTCTCGATCCAAGGATCGCGTAGCCGCTGACGGTTCGTCAATCGGAGGTCCCAGGCCCAAGATATGGGCGAAGGACCGAAGAGGGCCCGAAACGGGGGTTCCGGGCCCGGGGCGACCCGGCCCGAACCCCCCCTGGGGTCGGCCGAACCGGGTCGGCCCGAACCGGCCCGAACCGACTCGGCCGGGTCCGGTCCGGCCTGGGCGCGGCCCGGCCGACCGGACCGGCCGGCTCGGCTTTGGCCGAGCGGCCGAGCAGGCCGCCGCCGCGGGTTTGACCCGCGGCATTTGGAGAAACGCGGCCCCCGCGGGGGGCCGCCTGTCACGCGGACGCGGCCGGGCCGCCGCGTCCGTTCCCGGTTCCGCGCGGCCGCGGAACCGGCCGCCGCCTCCTTCCGCGGGCCGCCGGAGTTGCTCCGGTGGCCCGTTTTGCCTCCCGTCTGCGCCATTGTTCCTCCCGGGACGCGTCCTCCACTGCGGAAACAACGGATTGCCCTTGCCGCACGGTTCGTCGTCGTCCGCCAAATCCGCACAAAAAGGGAAGATCGGCGGAGGGTTGCCGGGTCTTGTTCGTTAGACCCGCTCCCTCCGCGTTAATCATAAACAACGGGAGAAAAGAAAAAGATGATCAACACATGATCCAACAATTTTATTTAAAGATAAAATTGTTCGTTTGAAACCGACTTTTTAAATTTTCAAGAACGTTCACGAGAAAATTTAAAAGGGGTAACTTTTCCAAAATAAATCCCTACCTCGAAGTCGTCGTCGGACGAGAGGTCGTCGCGGAAGAAGGAGATCGTCGCGTCGTCACGGTATCCGGCGTCGCGTCGCCAATCTCCGGATCAAGAACAAACAGATTTAATTAATTAAATCCGTTGTTATTGAAATTAAGAAGGGAGAATTTTGAAGTTTCGATTCTCACCTTTAACCGCCGATCGCAGGTTCGCCGCGGAAGAAGAGGCACCGAAGAAGAAGAAGAAGAAGGTCACGGAAAAGCTGTTGACGTCGCGGATCGTGCGTCGTCGGATTCCGGTTCCGGCGTTCTTCGCGTTCTTCGCGTTCTTCGCGTTCTTCGCGTTCTTCGCGGAGAGGGTGGAGGCTCAGAGGAATTGCACAACGATAGCAATCCTCCAAAATAGACAAGTTTGTCTATTTTATTATTTTGCCAACAAACGTAAAACGCATAAGTAACGACCCAATTAATTCACGAAGAAACAGTCCATTTAATTCACGAAATAAACCGCCCAATTAA
Organism: Viscum album; assembly: GCA_963277665.1. Taxonomy (NCBI): domain Eukaryota; kingdom Viridiplantae; phylum Streptophyta; class Magnoliopsida; order Santalales; family Viscaceae; genus Viscum; species Viscum album. The sequence continues at coordinate 865,440,833 of OY728137.1, read as the reverse complement.
ATGGTCTGTTAAGAATTAAAGAAAACGCGTCGGTTGACTTTTCAGTTACTTTGACGGGTTTTCGCGGGTGCGTTACTTAGCGAAAGAAACGGCGGGGCTCGTGCGGGTCCCACCGCACAAATATCCTACCAAGGGGTAGGATATTTCTGGATAGCATCCTATCCAGTTCAACTCAGTTCAAGCCGCCTTTAAGTGGCTTCAAGTGGCTTCCAAACAGCTTAAGTGAAATAAAATAAAGTTGCCGCACAAACTTTATTTTATTTCTGACTTAAAGCCGCAAAATTTAAAAACCACGTCTGAGAAAACGCAACTCCGGAAGAGGCGTTTCTAAGCAAATACCGGCGCTGCGATTTCATCGGTGCCCTCAGAATTTGATTCCGGGCACCGGTTCAAAAGATAGAAAAACCCGCTTGTCCGTTCACTGAACGTACCCGAGCCAAACTTCGGAAATTGATTCCGGGCACACCGGGCCTCGGAATCAGGTGCCGTCTGAAGCTGCGCTCTTGTAAAATTCCAAAGAAAATTAAGAAAAAAATTTCCTTGAAATTTGCGGGTCTTTACATTACTCCCACCTCAGGGCTTTACGTCCCCGTAAAGATACATCAAAAACTAGGGGAACAAATGGGGGTACTGAGCACGCATCTGAGCCTCTCGCTCCCAAGTGCTCTCCTGGAGGTTCCCGTGCTGCCATCTGACGCGCACAAGAGGAATCGACCGCCCACGTAGGACCCGCTCCTGTCGATCCTCGATCTCCACTGGGACCTCCGCAAAAGTCGCCCCATCGTCCACGTCCAGCTCCCCAAAGTCGATGATGTGCGTCGGGTCGTGCACGTATCTCCTCAGCTGAGACACGTGGAAGACGTCGTGCACCCGGTGCAACTGAGGTGGTAGAGCCAGGCGATAAGCCACCTCTCCTATCCTGCTGACGACCTGGAAAGGCCCGATGAAGCGTGGAGACAACTTGCCGCCTCGGCCAAATCTCCGTAAACCACGTCGAGGTGAGACACGCAAAAAGACGTGGTCGCCATCCTCGAACTCTAGTGGCCTCCGCCTCCTGTCAGCATATGACTTCTGCCGGCTCTGAGCTGTCCTCATCCTCTCCTGGATGATCTGGACCTTCTCTGTCGTGGCTCGGACCATCTCTGGTCCCACGAGTGCTGACTCCCCAGGGTCTGTCCAGCACAACGGTGATCTGCAGGGTCTGCCGTACAACGCCTCGTATGGTGCCATCCCGATGGTGGAGTGGTAGCTGTTGTTGTACGCGAACTCCACCAAGGGTAGGTGGTCCTCCCAGCTGCGACCAAAGTCGAGGACACATGCACGGAGCATGTCCTCGAGTGTCTGTATGGTCCTCTCCGTCTGACCATCCGTCTGAGGGTGGAAGGCTGTGCTCAGATGGAGCCGCGTCCCGAACGCCTCCTGCAACCCCTTCCAAAGCCGGGAAGTGAAACGAGCATCTCGATCGGAGACGATAGACGATGGCACACCGTGAAGCCGTACGATCTCCTGGACGTAAAGACGTCCCAAGCTCTCCACTGAGCCCTGCTCTCTGATGGGTAAGAAGTGTGCCGACTTGGTGAGTCGGTCGACAATCACCCAAATGGAGTCGTGACCTCTGGAAGTGCGTGGAAGTCCAGTCACGAAGTCCATAGATATGCCGTCCCACTTCCACTCCGGGACCTCCAAGGGCTGTACCAAGCCTGCTGGTACCTGATGCTCTGCCTTCACCTACTGGCAGGTGAGGCATCGTGAAACGAACTCTGCCACAGCTTTCTTCATGCCCGGCCACCAGTGCTGTCGTCTGAGATCCTGGTACATTTTCGCCACTCCGGGATGTACCGCCAAGGGAGAAGTGTGAAACTCTCTCAGCACCTCCTCTCGTAAAGCAACTGGTACGAAGGTACGCCCCCTGAAAAGGATGTCGTGCTCTGCTCTAAGGGAGAAACCATCAGGCGCCTGACCTGAGTATATCAGTGCACGCCGGGTCTCACAGTCAGCGTCCTCACGCTGAGCCTCTCTGACCCGCTGTAGAAGTGGAGGAGAGACTGTGAGAGACTGAAGAAAGGCTGCTCCGTCTCTATCCACGAAGGATATCGGCAAGGAGGCTAACTGCTCCGTCGCCTCCTCAAGTAGCTGAATGCCCGTCCTCCTGCTGAGGGCATCGGCTACCACGTTCCCCTTCCCAGGAGTATAGACTATCTCAAAGTCATAGTCCTGGAGGAACTCAAGCCATCTCCGCTGTCTCAGGTTCAGGTCCTTCTAAGAGAAGATATACCTGAGACTCTGGTGGTCAGAAAAGACAGTGAAGCGCTCGCCCATCAGATAGTGCCGCCAAGTCTTCAGAGCGAAGACCACTGCTGCTAACTCCAGGTCATGAGTGGCGTAGTTCTGCTCATGCGGCCTCAACTGACGTGATCCGTAGGCGATCACGGCCCGCTCCTGCATCAGGACGCACCCGAGTCCAGTCCCTGATGCGTCGCAGTAAACTACGTATCCAACTCCCTCCTCAGGCAACCTCAAGATAGGTGCGCTGGTCAACCTCTGCCTCAACTCCTGGAAGCTCTGCTGACATCTGTCTGACCACACGAAGGGTTTCCCCTTCTTCGTCAACGCTGAGAGTGGTGCCGCAACTCTGGAGAAGTCTGGCACGAATCTCCGATAGTATCCGGCTAGGCCCAAGAAGCTCCGCACCTCTGTCACGCTCTTGGGTGGCTCCCAAGCTAGCACTGCCTCGATCTTCGCGGGATCCACTGCAACTCCCGCCTCAGAGATGACGTGTCCCAAGAAATGGACCTCACGTAACTAGAACTGGCATTTTGAGAGCTTGCCATAAAGCTGGTGCTCTCGGAGCGTGTCTAGCACAACTCGCAGGTGGTAGGCATGCTCCTCCTCAGTCGTCGAGTATACCAAAATGTCGTCAATGAAGACCACGACAAAACGGTCGAGGTATGGCTGGAAGATCCCGTTCATGAGGCTCATGAACACTGCTGGAGCATTGGTTACGCCGAACGGCATAACCAAGAACTCATAATGGCCATACCGACACCTGAAGGCCGTCTTCTGTACGTCCTCGTCTCGAACTCTGAGCTGATGATAGCCTGACCGGAGGTCTATCTTTGAGAACCACCGCGCTCCCTTGAGCTGATCGAAGAGGTCATCAATCCGTGGCAGCGGATACTTGTTCCTCACTGTCACCTGGTTCAGGCGACGATAGTCGACACACAGTCGCAAGCTCCCGTCCGCCTTCTTGGCGAACAAAATCGGGGAAGCCCAGGGTGAAACACTGGGTCGGAGAAACCCCTTGCTCTGCAAGTCCTCCAACTGTACCCGCAGCTCCCGAAGCTCGGCGGGGGCCATCCGATATGCTGGAGTAGATATCGGGGCTGTCCCGGGGTACAAGTCGATGTAAAAGTCTACCTCTCTACGAGGAGGTAGCCCTGGAACGTCGTCGGGAAAGACGTCTACGTACTGGTCCACCACTGCAGGAAAAGCTGGACTCCGCACGTCCACTGCTCCTAGGATGAGGCTAGCCAACTGATGAGAGATGGGCTGCACTCTCCTCCGCGGAAGTCCATCCTGTGCTGCAAAGGTTCCCTTCTCGCCGGTGAAGGTAAACCTGCTCTCGCCGGTACGAACACATCGCACCTTGCGCCTAAAACAGTCGATCTGGGCATGAACCGTGGATAGCCAATCCATGCCCAAGATGACGTCGTAAGGCCTCGACGCCGCTACAAGGAGATCCCAACCGAAGCTCTCGCCTCCTAGAGTAAGCTCACACTGCCGGCACCAGTGCGTAATCGTCGAGTCTGCTCCCGTAGGAGTCTCTAGCCGTAAGGATCGAGCCAACGGCTCAGTCGGAATCTCCGAGCTCCGAACAAGGGCAGAGGCTATGAAAGAGTGACTCGCTCCTGTGTCTATAAACACTGCAGCAAGGGTGGAATAGACACAGATCATACCTCGAATCATCTCTGGCAAGTCGGGGTCGTAGGCCTCCACTGCCTGGAGCTGGGCCTGTCCCTACCCGCCAGCTCCATGTGGTCGAGGTGGCCCTCATGGTGGTGGTGGGGGTAGAGCCTGGAAGCGTCGCCCACCACCCGCTGCTCGGCCAGCTCCTCTGCCTCGTCCGCCTCCTCCCTGCGGACCGCCACGGTCGACCCTCTGCCTCTGCCTGGGTGGCCCCTCCACCGTCTGCTGCTCCTCTGGTCGGCGAGTCGGGCAATCACGAGCCATGTGACCCTGCCCGCCGCAAGAGTAGCACAACCTGCCTCTCGGAAGGCTGGCACTCCGCTGTGTGCCCCGCACTGCTGAGCCGGTGTCCTGAGGCCGTCTGCGTGGGGGTCTGGTCTGCCTGGACCCGAGAGTCATCCGTCGGCTACCTGCTGCCGAAGACTCAGCTACCTGCCGCCCTGCGCTAGGTCTCGCCGCTGAAGAAGGCTCTGCCAGGAAGCTCTCGATCAGGAGGGCTCGCTCCAGCACTCCCGCCTGGGTCGGAATGCTGAGGGAGATCAGCGACACCCGAATCTCCTGTCGCAAGCCCTGCTCGAAGGTCCGGGCCCGGAAGAAGGGGTCCCGTACCATGTCGGTCGAGTAGCGAGATAGGTTCGTGAACCTCGCCGCGTACTGAGCGACCGTCATGCTGCCCTGGCGCAGCTGGAGAAGCTCCTGGATGCGCACCGCTCGGAGGGTGGCCGGGACGAACTCAGAGCGGAAGAGGCTCTCGAAGTCCGCCCAGAGCAGGGATGCCTCATCGTGAACCTGGAGCATCAGGCTCCACCATCGTCCTGCCGCCGCCTGCAGGAGGCTCGCTGCGAGAATCACCATGAGATCCGCTGGTGTCCTCACTAGCCTAAAGGTCCGCACCACCGCCTCTAGCCAGTCCTTGGCGGCCTGGGGGTCCGCCTCACCGCGAAACCTGGGCGGTCGCTGGCTCTGAAACTCATGCAGTGCCCTGAGGCGACGTGCATCGTCAGCGTTTGGTACTGGCAGCATCGGTGGCTCGGCGGGTAAAGCTACCGCCGGTGCCACTGCTGGCAAAGGGCCCTGCACCGAGGCCTCGTCGCTCGGTGGGCTGCCGTCGCGCCCTACACTCGGAACCCTAGCTGGTTGTCGTCGCGGGGCCATCCTGAAAAGGAGAACAAGAGCACCACAGTCAGAACAGTATACCTGGTGAGCTGGCACAAGTAATCACAAGGAAAACTTGAGACTTTCATAAAGCAGATCAGTATACCCGGTGAGCTGACACAAGTAATCACAAAGAAAACTTGAAACACACACGCAATCAATGTTTTCATGCATTAAGTCGGAAATCAGGAGTCAGGGTCCTGGTGTACGGATACGTCGGCCGCCGCACCAACACTGGGCTCCCTGAACTGATAACCACACTCAATACACTAAACACTATTGCTTCACATAGAAAGAAAGGACGATCAGAGTCTGCGGTAGAACCGACCAGCTCTGATACCAATTTGTCACGACCCGTCCTCGGGGCCCGTGCCGTGACTACCCCAAGCCCGCCTTCCATAGGCCAGGGGCTGGCGACTAGCACCAAGGCGTAAAATCCCAGTAAACAGGGAAGGCATTGCCTTTATAAGTAACAACCACACAGAGTCAGCAAGCGGAAAGTAAAGTGCAGAAAAGTAAAGGGGCCGGAAATACAAGCCCAACTGTAAAGTACAACTGAAAGTAAAGTACAGCAACTGAAGAAAAGACGGCGGCCTCGTGTCGTCCACTGGCAATCCCACCTGAAGGGTGGGTACAGATAGCCTCCAGGCTCCTCGGGTCCCACGTCCGCTCCGAGCACGTCCCGCCCAGTGGTCCACCTCCAGGTACCGTCCTGCTCCACGCCCCAACCGTGATCAGCGCTGTCCGTCGTCTGCAACCAACACAACAAGGTGCGGGCATAGCCCGTGCAGGGGTGAGTACAAGCTACTCAGTAAGGACCCCGAGACCCCCGAAGGTCTCCCGAAATCCACAAAGGATATAGCACAAAAGAAAGATGCAATCACGAAGTAACATCTGACTCGACTTAGGTATATGCCCATACATATACCTAAGTCCCCAATTCTAGCTCTGCTCACGAGCTCAAGAACAACTCAATCCACAAAGGAAAGCAAGACTCAAATCCACAAGGAGAGTAAACAGTAAAATCCACATAGGATAGTTCAACACAATCCACAAAGGAGAGTAACATACGATTCAGCTCAACCAGGTATACTTTTTCAGATGACGTCAAAGATGATCACTGATCCATCTAAGTCGTCGGACCCACAAAGGATCGATAGGTACTAACCCCCGCAGAAGACCCACACAGGATCGGGCTCACACAGAACCTGTAGGCAGTGGCTCACACAGAACCGGTAGTAAGGACCCACATAGGATCGGGCTCACACAGAACCTGTCGCACTGATCCACGTAGGATCGCTGAGTGCAGTAGTCGACGCAGTCCACTGAGGATCTCTGCACAGTCGTCGCCGCAGTCCACGAAGGATCTCTGCTCTGCCGTCGTCGCAGTCCACGAAGGATCTCTGCTCTGTCGTCGTCGCAGTCCACGAAGGATCTCTGCTCTGTCGTCGAAGTCACAGCCAGCGCTAGGGTTCCCGCACAAAGCGAGCTCGTTTAGGAGGGTCCGCTCCACGAGCCGAGAGGCTGATACATCAACTGACACGTAGTCCGAAGTTGATGTATCCAAAAGTTCCGTATCGACAACAGGATCTCAACGCAACAGACGGCGCGTCAATCGGACGCCCGGTCTGAGAGTTATTGGCATTTTCGTCCCAGGGGCCCGGTTGGTTTTTAGGGAAAAACCGACCCGACCGTACTCCGCCTGTATCCGATCCTCGGGCGGAGTATGCCAAAAGTTCCGTCTCACTTAGAGGAAACTACCATGGCTGACGGTACGTCGTTCGGACGTCCGTAGCTCAAGTTATGAGCGTTTCTGCTCCGAGGGCCCGGTTGGTTTCGTGTACGAACCAACCCGGCCGAACCCAAAGTCTTCCGAAACCTTGAGTATAATATACCGAAACGACCGTCTCGATCCAAGGATCGCGTAGCCGCTGACGGTTCGTCAATCGGAGGTCCCAGGCCCAAGATATGGGCGAAGGACCGAAGAGGGCCCGAAACGGGGGTTCCGGGCCCGGGGCGACCCGGCCCGAACCCCCCCTGGGGTCGGCCGAACCGGGTCGGCCCGAACCGGCCCGAACCGACTCGGCCGGGTCCGGTCCGGCCTGGGCGCGGCCCGGCCGACCGGACCGGCCGGCTCGGCTTCGGCCGAGCGGCCGAGCAGGCCGCCGCCGCGGGTTTGACCCGCGGCATTTGGAGAAACGCGGCCCCCGCGGGGGGCCGCCTGTCACGCGGACGCGGCCGGGCCGCCGCGTCCGTTCCCGGTTCCGCGCGGCCGCGGAACCGGCCGCCGCCTCCTTCCGCGGGCCGCCGGAGTTGCTCCGGTGGCCCGTTTTGCCTCCCGTCTGCGCCATTGTTCCTCCCGGGACGCGTCCTCCACTGCGGAAACAACGGATTGCCCTTGCCGCACGGTTCGTCGTCGTCCGCCAAATCCGCACAAAAAGGGAAGATCGGCAGAGGGTTGCCGGGTCTTGTTCGTTAGACCCGCTCCCTCCGCGTTAATCATAAACAACGGGAGAAAAGAAAAAGATGATCAACACATGATCCAACAATTTTATTTAAAGATAAAATTGTTCGTTTGAAACCGACTTTTTAAATTTTCAAGAACGTTCACGAGAAAATTTAAAAGGGGTAACTTTTCCAAAATAAATCCCTACCTCGAAGTCGTCGTCGGACGAGAGGTCGTCGCGGAAGAAGGAGATCGTCGCGTCGTCGCGGTATCCGGCGTCGCGTCGCCAATCTCCGGATCAAGAACAAACAGATTTAATTAATTAAATCCGTTGTTATTGAAATTAAGAAGGGAGAATTTTGAAGTTTCGATTCTCACCTTTAACCGCCGATCGCAGGTTCGCCGCGGAAGAAGAGGCACCGAAGAAGAAGAAGAAGAAGGTCACGGAAAAGCTGTTGACGTCGCGGATCGTGCGTCGTCGGATTCCGGTTCCGGCGTTCTTCGCGTTCTTCGCGTTCTTCGCGTTCTTCGCGTTCTTCGCGGAGAGGGTGGAGGCTCAGAGGAATTGCACAACGATAGCAATCCTCCAAAATAGACAAGTTTGTCTATTTTATTATTTTGCCAACAAACGTAAAACGCATAAGTAACAACCCAATTAATTCACGAAGAAACAGTCCATTTAATTCACGAAATAAACCGCCCAATTAAATGGTCTGTTAAGAATTAAAGAAAACGCGTCGGTTGACTTTTCAGTTACTTTGACGGGTTTTCGCGGGTGCGTTACTTAGCGAAAGAAACGGCGGGGCTCGTGCGGGTCCCACCGCACAAATATCCTACCAAGGGGTAGGATATTTCTGGATAGCATCCTATCCAGTTCAACTCAGTTCAAGCCGCCTTTAAGTGGCTTCAAGTGGCTTCCAAACAGCTTAAGTGAAATAAAATAAAGTTGCCGCACAAACTTTATTTTATTTCTGACTTAAAGCCGCAAAATTTAAAAACCACGTCTGAGAAAACGCAACTCCGGAAGAGGCGTTTCTAAGCAAATACCGGCGCTGCGATTTCATCGGTGCCCTCAGAATTTGATTCCGGGCACCGGTTCAAAAGATAGAAAAACCCGCTCGTCCGTTCACTTAACGTACCCGAGCCAAACTTCGGAAATTGATTCCGGGCACACCGGGCCTCGGAATCAGGTGCCGTCTGAAGCTGCGCTCTTGTAAAATTCCAAAGAAAATTAAGAAAAAAATTTCCTTGAAATTTGCGGGTCTTTACAAGCTTCATAAGGAGCCATCTGAATACTAGAGTGGAAGCTATTATTATAAGAAAATTCCACCAAAGGTAGGTGTTGAATCCAACCACCTTTGAAATCCATAGAGCAAGCTCTCAACATATCTTCTAGAGTTTGAATTGTTCTCTCAGACTGACCGTCTGTCTGAGGATGATAAGTAGTGCCGAAACTCAACTCTGTATCTAGAGTATGCTGAAGACTTCGCCAGAACTTCGAGGTAAATCTTGGATCCCGATAAGATATAATAGAAAGTGGTACTCCATGCAATCTTACCACTTCCTTTACATATATCCTAGCAAGATGATCCACAGAGAAATCCTCTCTAATAGCAATGAAGTGTGCAGACTTTGTAAGACGATCAACTATGACCCAGATAACATTATTGCCTTTGGATGTTTTAGTAAGTTATGTGACAAAGTCCATAGTTATGTTTTCCCATTTCCATTCGGGTATGGGTAATGGTTGTAACATCCCCTTAGACTTCTGTCTCTCAGCTTTAACTTGTTGAAAAACCAAGCACCGAGAGACATATTCAGCAACTTCTCTTTTCATGCCATCCCACCAGAAGTACTCTTTCAGGTCCCTATACATCTTCGTGCTTCTAGGATGAATAGAGAATGAAGAACTATGAGCCTCATCCAGCAGCTCCTTCTTTAATTCGGGGACAGGAGGAACACAAACCCGATTCCTAAACTTTATTATCCCATCACAATAAAGGTTGAATTCAGGAACATTTCTCACCTTCTTTTGTAACTCTACATCTTCTTTCTATGCCTCTTTAATCTTCACATGTATAGATGGTTGAACATTATTTTGAGAAAGATACAATTTTCCCCTTTCATTATAATTCCAAGATCCATCCTTTGTAAATCCATAAATATTGGATATTTTGTGATCCTCATCATGGATAAACTAGCATGGTCTCGTCGACTTAATGCATCTGCCACCTTGTTTTCTTTCCCAAGGTGGTAATGAATTGAGCAGTCGTAATCCTTAATCAGCTCCAACCATCTTCTTTGGCGCATATTCAGCTCCTTTTGTGTGAAAATATACTTTAAACTTTTATGATCAGTATAAATATCACACCTTTCACCATAAAGGTAATGCCTCCAAATATTTAATGAATAGATTACCACATTTTCTCATGTATTTTCAACTGTCGTGAGGCATAATCTATCACCATATCATTTTTCATAAGAACACACCCCAAACCCTTCTTGGATGCATCACTGTAGATCACAAACGTTTCTCCACTACAAGGCAGTGTGAGCACAGGTGCACTGGATAACCTTCTTTTCAACTCCTTGAAATTCTCTTCACATTCCTCCGTCCAAACAAAATTAACTCCTTTACGAGTCAACTTGGTGAGTGGATTAGATAATTGTGAAAAATCTTTCACAAAACATCGATAATATCCAGCCAGACCAAGAAAACTTCGGATCTCAGTTACTGTTGTTGGTCTTGACCATCTTTCGATAACCTCTGTTTTTGCTGGATCCACAGATATCCCCTCTTTTGAGATTATGTGACCCAAAAATGAAACTTTTTGAAGCCAAAATTCACACTTGGTAAATTTGGCATAAAGCTTATCCTTTCTCAGGGTCTTCAATATAATTCTCAAGTGATCTTCATGTTCTTCCTTGCTCTTTGAATAGACAAGAATATCGTCTCTAAAGACTACCACAAACTGATCAAGATAGTCTCTAAAGACTCTATTCATCAGATCCATGAAGATAGCAGGGGCATTAGTAAGACCAAATGGCATCACTATAAATTCATAGTGTCTATACCTTGTACGGAAAGCCGTCTTTGGTATATCCTCCCTTTTAACCCTTAATTGATGATACCCTGAATGAAGATAAATCTTGGAAAAGTATTGAGCTCCGCGTAGTTGGTCAAATAGGTCATCAATGCGCAGGAGAGGATATTTGTTCTTGATAGTGATTTTGTTAAGTTCTCAATAATCAATACAGAGTCTCATTGATCCATCTTTCTTCTTAACAAACAGAACAGGTGCTCCCCAAGGTGACGCACTAGGGTGTATGAACCCCTTATCAAGATTCTCTTGGACTTGCTTCTTCAATTCCTACAACTCAATTGGGGACATTCTATAAGGTGTCTTTGAAATAGGCAAAGCATCCGGTACGAGTTTTATTGAAAAATCAACTTCATGATTCGGTGGAAGACCCGGTAATTCCTCCGGAAAGACATCATCAAACTCCCGTACAATGGGCATATTCTTAATCGTGAGTTTCTCACAAACCATTTGAGATAAATAACCTTCATTTAGTGGAATCAATACCCATAAAATGGAAGAAATTTTCACTGGAAGGTTATGTTCATCCTTACATCGATAGACAATCATAGATTGATCTGGAATATGAAATGTGACTTCCCTTATTTGGAAATTGATATGAGATCCATGTAGAGAAAGCCAATCCATGCCAAGAATCTCATCAAATTCCACTATAGGAAGGATAACAAGATTTGCAGGAAGCACTTTCCCACAAACTTCAATCGGAGAAGAATTATAAACTTTTGATGCGACTGTTGTGCCATTAGGGGTTGTTACAGCTAACTCAACATCTAACTGTTGAGGTAATACGGTGATATCCTTAGAAAATTCTTCAGAAATAAAGGAGTGGGTGGATCCAGAATCAAATAAAACATTTTCTACTTTAGAGTGTATGGTAAGTGTACCTTTCACCACATCGTTATCGTACTCCACATCACTGATAGAAATTGCATGTGACTTTCCTTTGTCTTTATCCTTAAGAGTTTGTTGACGTCAACCATCATCATCAACCCTTGGATTTGGGCATTGATTGGCATAATGCCCCATCTCCTTGCACTTGAAACATTTAAGTGTATTAGGGTAATTCTATGTATCCCTTCCTTTATTTTTATCATTAGACATCTTCTTCCCATCATTGCGGCATTCAAATGACCGATGAACTTCCATTCCACATTTGAAACATTTACTTGTCCCTTTAAGACAACTCCCTCTATTTTTCTTTCCATACTTTGAGCATAAGGGAAAGATCATATTCTTTTCAGTGTTCTCTTTAGATTTTCCTTTGAATTCCATTTTCCTCTTCTTATCAAACCCATATGACTGATGGGTTACTCCAATCTCCATCTCGACTTTGAGAGCACATCGAACGATTTCCTCGTAGCTATTGAAGTCCCTTATGGATAACGCCCTTCGAAGACTTGGTTTTAATCCACTAAAGAATTGATTGATCTTACTCTCAGGTTGGATAATAATACCAGAAGCGTACCTCTCAAGTCTTGTAAAATTTGCTTTATAAGTACCAACAGATTCATCATCCTTTTGCTTCAGTTCAAGAAACTCCTTCTCCATCTTTGTCCAAAGAATACGAGGGAAGTAATTATTGAAAAATAAGTTCTTAAACTCGTCCCATTCCATGGACTCAATTTCATCTCTTGGCCTCGTATTCTTTATAAGATTCCAACATTGATCATCATCACCTTCCAAACGATACACTTCCAAGATGACTTTATCATGTTCAGAACATTGAAGAACTGAAAATATCTTTTTAGTGGTACTTATCCATTGTTCAGCAACAAGTGGATTATAAGACCCAATGAAAGAAGGTGGACATTGCCTCATGAAGGACTCAATAGAATATTGTTCCCTTCTCTGCTCATTTGGAATTCCAGAATGATTCATAGCTTGTGTAAGTATAGAAATAAAATTTTGCACTCCATCTCCCATAACATTTGTTTGTTCAGGAGGACAATCATTGCATTGTCCATTGCATTGATCAACATGGTTCCTTCGGGTTCCAGCCATCGTCTAAACCCCAAAAAGAATAGTGTGAGAGGAAAAAATCATGCTAGAGAAAACAACACAATAAAGGGGGATCACCTTTAATATCTAACATCTTGGGTTACCGAAATTTTAGTACTATAACCTATACTTATACTTAACCTTAGGTACATCCCTAGACATACCTTAGAAATATCTCTAGGGATCTCACTAAAGTTCTCGCATCCTAGTTTCAAAAGGTTGACTAAACCTTTCCTCTGATACCAACTGTAGAGACCCGAATCTTGATGTACATGGACATTACATTAATTTTGCGGAATACTTAATACATAACAAAAACACACACACAAGGACCATAATAGTTTAGTGTCTTTGGAAACTCGGAATATAATCTTCTAATCATGGTGAAATATCTTCAACGTCTCCCATAAAGATCTTCCTTTTTTTACCTAAAACCTTTTTTTATATCTCGGGAAAATAAAACATAAAAGGGTGAGCTCAAATGCTCAGTAAGGGTAAACAAAAGAAATATCAATCACATCATATACATAAGAACATAGCTTTTGGAAATCTTAACCTGCAAAAGAAATCATAATTTTATAACATGGGATAAATCATAGTAGTGAAATGTAATCCCAATAATCATAACTTAAAACATGAAATTTTGTGGCATACACACATAATCATAGAGAATCATTTCTTATTAGTCAAGACTCATTGCCAAGACTATCTTAGTGGACAAAGTCCATTTTTGAACCGAGTTCACTCCTCGTTTCAGTCCTGTTTCACTGAACCGGTTTAACCTGCCGTTCCAGCCATGTCTATCTCATGAGATATAAAATCTTTACCCAATGCATTGGAGGGAGATATAGGTCCCACCCATCTCATAATTATACCATTCTTATGTGTGCCACAAAATCAGAAAACCATACATCATAGCATAACCCATGTAATAAAAATGGGAATCTTAAACATCGTGACATCATAAAACAATTCATATAAGATAAAGGAATTCATAAAAATAGAATTCCATCAAAACATAATCAAATCAATGTAATAATAGGGATAAAAACAGAAACCTTTATTATCTTAGATGGAAAATAATTTTGATAAAACACTTGAACTCCATTCTTGAGGAAAATACCCTTTCTGCTTCAAAAACACTTTTCCTTTCTTAACATGTCGTACAATTATAAACTAAAAGAAGTTGATTAAAAATAAAATTGAAAACTTGTAAAGGAAGCTTCTTGGAAATAATGTTTTAAAAATCCATTCATGCCGTATAAGTTAAAAAAAAACATTTTTCGTACTTTTGTTGGAAAAGTCAAAACGTACCTCATTCGAAAAACGACAAAAGAATACTTTCATATCTTTTACTAAAAACTCACCGAAGGGTAAAATTGAATTTAAAAAATTGTATGTGGATGGAAATAATATTACATATTTATGAAACATGGATGTGGATGATAAAATACACCCCATTAAATACCAAAGTATAAACAATCTCGGATAAAAATGAGATTGTGATATTTCCCTTACCTTAGGTCCGATTTGTTTCATAAGTGTCCGAACCTCCTGTATAATGATTTAAATAATGTAATTGACTTATTCCAGAATCATAATCATTGTTATGATATCATATATGGTTCACTTATGGCTTTATATTACCCGTTCTTTTGTAAATTCCATGTTAAAGAGCGTTTTGGGTAAAATCATTTCATTTGTCGTCTGTGTTTTGACTTGTAATTATTCATATGATTACTTAGATCATGATTACTTAATTCCAGAATATAAAACATGATTTATATATAATATATATTCAGAATATATATATATATATATATATATATATATATATATATATATAATAGATCAGTAAATGGAAAGAAATACACCGTTCATGGAGATGGTAGACCGTACGTACACATGAACACTGTTTTCTTTTCCTTATTGAGTTGAATGGAATTAAGTAGATGACATACATATATATAAACATAAATCCAGTATCATTATTATGTCATATATTTCATGATTACTTATTATATATACTTTATAATCATTCGTGAATGGTTAACGTGGAGAATGAATCTCATCGCGTCGTGGAGACGGTAGTCCGTACGTATGCACAAGCGATGATATCGTTTTCATGATCATGGAATTGTATTGGAGTGTATGATTACTATTTCAGAATTAATATCACTTTACAATAATCATATATAGTTATTATGTACACCATTATACCCATCCATGTAAGGTGGTGGTGGAAAATAGATTACACCACGGCGTGGAGACGGTATTCCGTACGTACGCACGCGCGGTGATTTCATTTTCCGTAGGATGGATAGATGGTGAAATAGGGTTCATAATTATAATAACATACCAGTATATGAGTGATACTTATGTTATTACTTCATAATGAAACAACCTAAGAAGAATAAGTGGAAGAAGAAATAAAGATGAAAGAATCGGTAACGAACATTATCTCTTCTTTGAAGCGCATCTTTGAGATATCCTTTTAGGGAACTAAAATTGGTCTTTGAGGAAGACCATAACCTATAGGATGTTTCTATGGAAGTGGAGAAGAGAATTTGGCAGGGTTTGGCCGAGATTGAAGGCTCAAAGTGGTGTGAGGAAGAGAGGGAGGAGGTGCCCTTTTATAAGGGAGGAGAGGGGTACCTTTGGAATAACTAAAAATATTATTTTATTATAAAGTCAAATTATTTTTTAAATAGATACAAATTAATTTATTTCGAAGCTAAGGTGGGGATGGGTCAAAATCCTCTCATCTAATAGAATTTAGACAAGTTTAGGTTCCTATTTTGACCTTATCATTTAGATTTAACATTAAGTTAAATAATTTTACTTTTACCGTGTCTTCTTGTGTTATTACACTATAAGGTTAATAAACTTAATATAACAATCCAAACGAACCCCAAGTTGTTTATTATTAATATATATAACCTTATCTCAGTCATTTTTCCGAACCTTAGATTTTTAGGAATAAAATAACAATTAATAATATAATATTTCTTTTAAAAACTATTTTATGTCAATTTTGACACTATTTAGTAATTGATTTTTGTGAAAATCATAACAGAATGATTAGTTAGAAGAAAGTTAATTAAATCAATAATAACATGTCATATTAACCTATAAAATTAGTGGAATTCATAAAAAGTCTCAAATTACATTTATTTGGGTATTTATAACATCAATTATGTCAATATTTCATTAATACGATAATTAATGCATCATCTTTGTGTCATAAATAAATTAAATTATTTAATGTCTAAAAATTACAAATAAAATACCATTATGTAGGAAATCTTTCTAGATTTCTAATTAATATTTATAGTCGAATTTATCTTATATATAACCTTATATTAAAAATTATTTACTTATTAAACTTTGATTTTAACTATTTTAACACTTCTTTAAATAAATTAATAATAAATGTCCTAATCTAATCCAAGTGGGCCTAAATGGTCATATTTTATTCCTAAGTTTGTTTTTGTTCTAATTACGCTTATGAAATAGAATTAGGACATGTGTTAGGGTAATAATAATATCATTTTTACCCTTAATTACCCTATTTACTTTTACCCGTGGTAAATAAAAGTAAAAAGTTACTATTTACCAAAAATTATTTTCATCTCATTGAACCAAATTTTACTTACTGACATCAACCGTGTCTCTATAATTTTTGAAATTCCATTCACAGAAGCGGTAAAATTAAGTTTTATGAAAAATTCAGTTTTTTAACTACCACTTAGTGGTTTCACTAATCATCAAAAATTGAAAGTTTTCAGAAAAATACCAAAATTTTACCCTAGGATAATTTCGATATTCCGAATCCAAAAATGAAGTCCATTTTGAAAAATAAAATTTATAAAATTTCAAAAAGTGGTTATTACTATTCATAACGGCTAGTTTTAATAATATTTTATTAGCATATCATTGTTTAGTGAAACTCGGTATTGCGTACGACGCAAGCTATCGAGGAAGATCACGATTTCGTGTAAAGCAAGCTAAGCAAGTGTTGTGTGTAGAAAAAGATTCCTTTGATGATTTATATAACATAAAAGTATCGGGTGTTACAAAGAGTACTTTCCCTCTATGGGAGAATCTTGTCATGACAGTCCAACTATTCTGAGCACCATGAACGATACCTTCAAATGCAATGCGACATACATAACCAGGTAAAGCATATAAGGAAAGAAAATCATCATGAGAATAAATTAGAAAAAAATATATATGTGATCAATATTAACGATGAAAAATAAGAAACTAGAAAAACTCATGGAATCATGAATCATAATGGGTCTCATAGGCTACACACCCACATGCGATCACAATCAAGAACTACCATCAAGGTATGCCAACATAATAATAATACTAAGGAAAATGTGTAAATGAGATCCCTAGATAGTAAGGAACATCCTGCCTTAAGTTTTTTTATTTCAATGTAAATTTACATTAAACAATAAACACTCGAATCATGTCAACATGTTTATCATCTCAAACCGAACTTCCAAGTCTCCTAGAACTAATTTTATTATTTAATTTCTAGAATAAATAAAATAGCACATGTGATAATACATTTTACCTCCTATATAATTCCTAGAAACCACATATGATTACTATTTCTTCCTTATAGGAAACTATAATTCCATATATGTTAATGATGTTATCTCTCCAGAATAATCTGAGATAGATAAGAATAATTCTTGATATCATTTTCAGTAATTTGGAGTTATTACCATTTAAGAAATATTTACCATTTTTCTAGAACTAATTATAAATATAATTTCACAAAATTACTATTAAATTATATTTTGTAAATATTACGTAGATTTTATCTTTTGAAAATATTTTACCCTATAATATAAGAGAAATGGTGAGGTTCATTCACATCTAGAAAGTAGATGAAGAACTCAAATTGTTCATAGATGCTATAAAAAAAATAAGGGAACTTTAGATATGCGTAGCCTTAAAAGGATCACGTAAAATGAAGTGTAAAAAGGATTGTATATTTTTAACAATGAAATTCAAAAATAGATTCACAATATTCAAACAAAAAAGTTAAATTCAAAAATTAATTTTTCATTTAATCATTTATTAATTATGAGGTTGTCAAATTATTCTACAATATGAGTTACTAGTTTTGTACTAGTTAAGGAATTAATTACCTCAAATTGAACTTTTACATCATGAAAACATGTTACATGGCCTAATATGAAATAAGAAGAGGAAAATTATATTTTAAAATCAATTTTCCCAAAAATGGAATTGTATAAGTATAACATGGTTTTACCCTCATGGAGACCCTATCCTTCATAAGAGGGTAAGGATTTAACCTTAAATACCTTTTGTAAAATTTTTGTTATCCTTATATAACCATTATAATTTTGGTGTCATCTATATATGGGAAATGAACTACCATTATACGACTCCTCTTTACCCTTAATAATTCTTTATGAAACCAATGTTTCCATTACATAATGAGAAAAATACACATATGTGTACCCTTTTAATCCATATATAGAACCGAGGCACCCTTACAAAAATCCATATTTAACCTTACATAGTGTATATGAATTCCAACTTACCCATAAGTAGTTCTTTGGTGCCCGTATGAATCCTTGAAAATGATGGAATACTTTTAAATATCATGTAAAAAAGGGTACTACCCTTAAATAATGTTTTTATAACATGAGTTACCCTTACACAATTCAATTTTACAATGTAAGGGTAATGTTTAAATAGTTTTTTTTCTAAATTTTTACATTAGGGGACTGTAAAAATATAAACAAAATGGGGTTTATGAATGTGTAAAGATTGATAAAAATTCATATTTAAAATACCTAGCTTCGTTGATTATAAAATCAAACTATTTGATTAAATTAGAGAAATGAAACAGATAAAATTAAATTCATAAAAATATCATTGAATTTTTCAAACCATAGAAATACTATATTGATAATATTTTTTTATTTGTACCATATATACATCCTTAAAATAATCCCCATTAAGAAACATATATATGGATTTAGGAAGTAATTTTTTTTATCGTTATATGCTATTCTCAAAAATAAAAATCTAGATATATTTTTTCTTAATAATGATGATACCTTGATGAGTTTCTAGGGACAAAGTTGGATATTAAGTATCTGTTAACGATACTTAGTCAATTTAGTAATTTTACCCACAACAATACATGGAGTGCCCCCACAAACATTACTCAATCTTGTAATGTGGAATATAGATACATATTTTATTGGTGATATAATTTGGCTAGTGCCTTAAGTTGTTAATTCAAGAGATATAAAATTGTTTTGTTGTTATATTTATTTTCAACATGTTTTTAGATAATTTTTAGTGATTTTGGAGTTAAAAAAGTTTTAAAAAAATAGAGGAATTCAAGGTAAGGGGGAAACCACTCCATGGTAGGGAACAAGAAACATCATGGAGATAACCGAGATTATTAAAAAAGCACAATGTAGTGGGTATGAAAATCATTCATCGATTATTAACAAGAAAAAAAATACTATATTAGGGAAAGAGATATTACCATTTTGTTTGATATTATTATAGGTGAAAAAGTGATTCACTAATTGATGTTCATGTGAAAGAACACCATCAAAGATTATTTAACAACATTTTATATGATGACAAATAACTCATGTGGATGATAATGGTGTTTATAATGTCACATAAATATTTTATGTTTTCATTGGTGTAACAAATAGAATATTTTTTGTTTGATGTGATTTTAATTTTAATGTCTTTGAATTTATATTGGATATATTTTGAGCTAGTATTAGGTGTTTATAGTGGAGGAAAGCAGATATGGATATGTAGGCATTTGATATATTAAAACAATAGGAGGTATAATATGTTACCCAGTTTTGTGTAATAAGTACTTGATAGAGCTAATAGTGTTGGGGGTTACTTGGGAAGAAAACTTATTACCCGATGGCCGTAAACTTGGTAACTGATGGGGCACTAGTGTGATTTCGATAAATATATTTTGATTTTTTATAGTAATGGTATCTAAGTCTAAATATAATTTTAATTTACTCCAATGGTCATATATATGAAATTACCTCCCATTAATCTCCATTAGCCTCTATTAAAAATCTCTATAGTATTTGTACTTATTTTACTAGTAGACATGAGATACATTTGAAGTATTTAATTTAGTAATGTGATTATATATTAAACTATATGGTTTTGTTAGAAAAATGTGACGTTTAGTTTCTAGTACAATGTAATTATAAATTTTATTTAGTTTTTTAAAGAATAATTTATATTTGGTGATTTGAAAAGGAATTAGCTCTCTAATAATTATGTGAATTAGAGAAATAACATTAGGTAATTTTTTTTTTTTTTTTGAGATTCTAGTTCACTTACATATACAATTTTGGTTAAAGTGATACTTAATTTTCATTATTTTATAATATTTTAATATGTAATTGGCTAATAATTCAAAGTCAAAAGTTTTAAAATGATTTTTATGGATTAATCTTGAGATAAAATGTGATAATATACAATGTTTTTTATTAAAGTATGTAGGTATTTTGTATACCTTGAAATTAAATGATTTATATGATTAAATTGAGACTTTAATTGAAAGACAGTGTTAAATGATAGTTTATGTTGTTATTTTTATAATATTAACATCAAAATAACATGTATTAAACAATCATTACATGTGATTCAAAGGGAAGAATTGATGGAATATTTTTTATACTTTATAAAGGTGATTATTATGGAGATAATGATAATTAGATATTTTTTATGAAAAAATTTCTTCTATTTAAATTGTTTTGTTTGTATGGTGGCTTCTCTTTACTGATTTTTTTTCATGATTTTCAAAATTCATTGTGTGTCATTTTGGAATTTAAAAGGTGTTTTACAACATATAATTTGATTATTTTGGTTGAAAAAAATTGCGCGTGATACAATTTAATTGAATTTTTGTGTGGTTTAGGTGACTAAATTGTGTGTGGGGTTAAAGAGGGAATGTGCGTAATTAAAGGGTTATATGGTAAGGTTTTTCAAGAGGTTTAATGTGGTAAATTATTCTATTTTGATGATAAAATTTATGGGTTTATAACCATTAAATTAAATTTATTTATATTAAATCCATTTATTTATTAAATGGGTACTTTATTAGTTTTGTAAACATAAAAATATTTAGATGGTAATTGATTCGTTTTAAAATAATAATATTTAAGGGATGAGTTTGTTGTTATAAACTATTATTATGACGATTAGATAGTGGTTTCATAGGGATGGGTCCAATAGAGTTATTTTTGGGTGTTGGTAGGTAATGAATGATAATTTGGAAGTACATAAATATATGTTTTCATAGTTGTTACATGAACATTGGGATATGATTTGGGAATGGATTTTTGTAATGGATAAAGTTGAATAATTTTTTCTAAGAAAAGATAATTCTTATTTATTAGTCATTTATTTTTTAAAAATTATAATTTTGAAATTATTTAATTAAGATGGTGTAGTGTTTGGAATTTTATAATATGTTATACATTAAAGATGTTGGTAGTTGTAATTTTGATTTCTTGTGTGTGGATAATTAATGATATTGTGTAACACAATTATTGAAAATAGATAACTGATGAAAATTATTATGTGAATTTAATGTGAGTATTATTAAATAAACTCTTGAATTTAATTTTTATAAATTTACTATTACATTTTTATCTATAATACTTTAGAATAATAATTTGAAATAATGTTTTTTGGCAAAATTATAGTGTGCCATGAATGAGATAAATTGATGAGTTTTGTGTCAATGTTTATTAATAATCTTTGGGAATGATAATATGTTTTTGACACATGGAGTAATAATAGTAACTAGTTTTGATGTAGTCTAATAGGTATTCAATTATTACTTATACATTGAAAATAAATTTAAATGAAAAAAAATTATGCTTTCATGAAAAAAATTATTTCCTTCTATAAAATGGGGCTAAAAGTATGATAGGTGATGATCAATATTTTTTAGTTAATATAATTTAGTGATGAATTTATTTATGTTTCATTTTTTATCATATACGGATTAATATATTGAATGGATGATAATACGATTTGGTCGTGTTATTTTTTAAAATTGTATTTGGTAACTTGTTTTTGTTAGGAAGATCCTTGAGTTATGCTATGTGACAACCATTAACTTGGTTGTGATATAGGTAAATCCTTATAATAGTCTAGACTGAGATATTACATGGGTTACAAAAACTTGTGATTTTTTCCATGTGTTTGACATGGTAACTAATTAATCTATGAGTTGGTATATGATATATTTTGATATATATTCTGATATTTACAATAAAAATAGGAGATTTAGGAATTTTATAAACCAAATTAGTTTATTATCATATGATTTTATTGTTTTATATTACTGGATTATTTTAAATTTATTACACATGTTCACATTACACATGTGTGTACATTGAAAACTATGATATTTTTGGGGTTTTAGTGGTATCCTACTGTTATATATTTCTCATACCCTATATACTCACATGTCATAGACATGAAATTTTATTTGTTTTTACATCAAAAAGGTAAAGGATCCTAAGAATCCTTGATTTGGTGACTAGGATCACTAAAATGATTTTAGGAGAGTTCAATGATATTTTCAAAGAGTACTTATCTCATTTATTTTAACTATTCATTCTTAGTTTTATCGTTTTATAATTCATGAATTGGAATTTTATTATTGATTAATCTATTATTTGTTATATGGAGAATAACTGGGAAATATTCAAATGTATTATTTATAATTTTTAGTACCCATTTTTATTTTGTCATTTTAATTCGATTATGTACTATTCTTAGAAAATGAACCTTTAAAGGATAAATCACACCTATGGGATACATAGAAACCCTCAACCCTAATTTCTATATTCCAGAGATTAGGGAGTACACATAAGAACATATGTCAGTTTGTGTTAGTGAAATGGTTATACCAGGGTGGGATATTACAAAATGGTATCACATTAGTTGTTTTATCGAGGTATTGATATTCAATAAATTGTTAGATTGGATATTAGGAAATTGTATGTGGTAAGAAAGATATGGGTATGTTATTGGATGAAATAACCATAGTATAAGTAAATGTTACTTAGGGGGCATTGGATTTATTTTTATGAATTATAAATGAGATTTTTGTTATTATTCTCACTTGGTTTAGTGTGAGTAGTGGGATATTAATATATCATTTTGGATCATTGGTAAAAAAAATCATGAATACGTGTGTGGGATTGTGCTTAATGTTTTAATTTATTTGAGTAATTTAATTTAATTTATAATTAAATTAATAGTAAAATAACTGGTTCTTCCCTCAATTGGTTATTAATATCGAATTTAGTAATTGAAATCAAGTGGATGAGTTTGATAGTGTAGTTTTTTTATGATTGATTATTTGGTACTAATTTGATTTGAATTGGTTATAAAAAGGGGAAATGTTAAATGACTGATTTGTAAAATTAGTAGTGGGGCTAAATAATGATTTAGTAATGTTAATAAGTGAAATTTCAAGAGGATTGTTTGTGTGTTTGATTTCTGTGGAAATAAATTTGGGATAATTAGAATGTAATATTGTGTTTGACAGAAAAATTTATGAATATTTAATACATGTATCATTTAGTAAAATGGAAAGTGGTTGTGTATGTTAGATGTTTTCCTCCTTTTTCTGTTATGTTTATGTGATTTATTTTAAAATTAGTTAAAATGGAGAAAATCATGTTAAAGTCTACATTGATGTGTAATAATGAATGATCATAATCTAAAAATATTATATATATATGTATATATTTTTGTTTAAATGAAAATTATTTTACGTTATTTTATTTTATGCAAATGAGTGTTTTTAATGTTCATATGATTAATAAAAGTTTTAGGCATGTCGAAATTAAATCTCAATAAAATAAATAATGTTTTTATTTTTAAAAAATTAAAATTGACTAGTTTTTTATTTTGATAAATTATTAAATTATGATATTATAAAGTATATCTTTTAGTTGTATCATATTTTAGAGAAGTGAATTGTTAAAAATCAGCAGTCAGAATTTGAAAATGGGTATGAATGTGTGTCTAATGAGTTCATTTATAGTACTCGAAAGCTCTGATTTAAATTGTGAAAATTGTAGTGGAATAATGTGATATTTTGGTTTTATATGAAGGTTTAATTTTCATTATCAAATGTTTAATTATTATTTGGATCATGATAATAATAGTGATGTATTTTTGTTTAACATGAAAAATTGGATTTTATTCTTAGTGGGTTAAAGCATGTTACTATTTGGTTATTATGTAGGCATATTGAACATAAATTTTCTTATTCTAAGATTTTTTTGTTTTGGATTATTTTATAAATTAATGTTGATTTGAATGATTTGACTTTCTTATTAAATATAATTTTAATAAGATGTGATTAATTTCAATATAATGCTATTGAATTTGATTAATTATATTAAAGGGCACTCTAGAATGGGATCATAGAAATGTAATATAGTATGCTCCAAAATTTTCTATCATTCTTCTAATGAGAATGATAAGTTAAATTATTTTTATAATTTAATGATAAGGTTGTTTGATTATTTAATTGTTTAAAATATGATAAATTTTAGAATATCATTTGATAATCCTGAAATTTTCTTGTTAAGTTATTCTTCAGTATATGATTTTATTAGTTTAATAAAATTAGTTTTAATGATTGTGGTTGTTTTAATGTTGTGTTTTGATGTGAGATGAGTAAATCCATGATTCATAATATCAAAATAAATACAGGTTTGAATTTTTTAGATTTATCTAGATGATTTTATATCCATGGTTAGGTGATTAGTTTATGTGTCTCTATATTTATCATGTTTTTCTAGTTTATTTTACAAATTAATGAGTTTTGGGTAACATGGGTCACAATAAAGACATACAGAGTTAGATTAATGGTGATATTTTTATAGTGTTCATTAAAACATTTCAAATGAGTTGGTGTAGACTAGGCTTGGTGAGTTGGATGATTAGTTCAGCAGTCAGGTTGAATTTTAGTTGCATTATTTTGGGATGAGGGTTGGTTTCTTGAGGAACTATTATTAAATTTTACTTAAATAGGATATAAATAAAATTGATTAATTATTTAAGCATGGGAATTATGTTGGTTGGAAACATTTTGTGGATATGAGTCAAATTTGAGTGGCTGTTATTTGTGTAAGTGTTTTTGAGTGGGAAATTTTTTTTCTGAACTTAGTGTTGAATTCGTTCACTATTGATTCCCATGTACTTTTATGAGTAATGATATGAATTATGATTGAAAGTTTTTAATATCAAAGTTATTTGATTAAGTATTTGTTTTTAATCTTTATTTATTTGTTATTATGGATTTATTTTGATTTTTTCATGGGTATTTGAAGTAAAGAAAGATATTGGGGGGATGAGTTTAGGAAGAAAGTTCTAGAAAACACAAAAAATAATCATTGGTAAGTAGTGTGATATAGTGAGTGCTTAGTTGTGCTAATATGAGATAAGGTTTTCTCAGCTAGCCACTGGGTATCCCATGTCCATAGACCAGGTACTCGATAGAGTATTAGAGAGTAGTTATAATAGTGTAATTTTACACATTTTATAATTAGGGTTTTGGGTCTATATTCAATTTTATTTCAATCAAAAGTAAATCTAGAAGAACTTACGTGCCTTTATTGTCTCTCATCCTCTTGAAATTGAGGTTGTGGGTAAATCAAAAGGCCAATTGTTTTTCCAAAAGCTGATTAGAGTTTTTTATTCTTCACTAATTTTCATTTTTTATAGTTTTGATCGATTCTTAATGTATAACGATTATAGGAGGAATCATGATTCCATTCCTTATGTGGATTGTTAATGTAACATGAGGTAGGTAGTCTCTACCTTCTCTAAGATTATAATTCACAGATTAAATAATTATAGTAAATACAATACTTTAGTTTAGTTGTTTTATAATTATTTGATTTGAAATTGTAAAATAATTTGATGAGGAAAGTGTTAACATAATTTTTTAGGCTTAATAGTGTTAAAAAAAGTGAAATTCAACTATCTTTATTCATTAATTTGTGTAGGTATTTTGTGTTACATAGAATTAATTTAGTTATGTGATTTAATTGATTGTTTTATCAAAAGAGAATGTTAAATGATGGTTTATTTTTTCAATTTACTACAATGAAAATTTTATTATTATGTATCAAATAGTCATTAAATGGTATGTAAAGGGTAAAATTGATGTTATAATGTTTTTATGTGATAATAAAATTAATTATTGAGTTAATTATATTTTACTGTACAATTTACTCAGTTTTTTTATTATAATGGTATTTTAATCATGGTAGTTGGTTATAAGTGATATATCCTGATTTTTGTAAATAATTGTGTGTCCTATTAACATATAAATGGAATGTAATGTAACAAACTGAGACTTTACAACTCATTTCCTTTTAAATAAATTCAATCTATTCGATAGCTTGCGAAGAACTAAACAGAGAGAATAAATGAAAATACTTTATTAAAATATAATTTAAACATGACTATTATAACATATACGTTAAGTTAGTTAGTATTAATAGTAAATAATAAATTATGAAAATTATATGATTAATAAATGTATAAAATAAATTAAATGGATATATATTGATTGTAAATAATATAATAATCACTTGAGTGACAATGAGTTTTAAAAAAAGATATTTTTTAAAACAAAGGAGTTTTGTCTATTCTTACGCACTTATGCTAAAATTAATTTTCAGAAATTCTAGGGCATGTATCAGATAAACATATATTCATTTTTAAAATTATATTACCAAAATTATAATATGTTTAATGTCAGGATTTTTCTGAGAAGTTTCATTTTTCAATGAATAGTTAAAATAATGATTTTTATTTGAAAACTACATTTTCATTTAAATTATTTAAAAAATAAAATTGTTTTTTAAATTTTTTTGAAATCTTATCTTTTTAAATTATAATATTATAAATATAATTTAGTTTATTTGAATCAACTTCATATTAAAGTTTTATTTTAAAACCTTACACACTCATAAGACTTTGGTTTTTGAAAACCAACTTTTTCATCGCATCTACGAGTTTTATTTTAAATTTAATTTTGGAAAATATATGAATAAAATTTTGTGAAATGGATTAAATGATTCTAATAATAATAATTTATATTTTTAATAAGATCAACATAATTTTTTACCATAATAAATCCTGAAAATAGTAAAAATTAATTAGCAAGGTTAAGATAAAAAAAGGGTTTATCGGGGTGTTAAATTAAAAATATAAGGGTTAAAATGACCTAAACAATTACCTAAAATATATTTTATGGAAATATTTGTGACCTTATATTGTCTAAGTATAAAAAATAATTCATTTTGGTCTCTTTGGGTATAATGAACAGATCCTTTTACACATATTAATACATTATTTTAAGTATAATTATCAATAAAATGAAAACCAAGGATCATAAGGTCTAGTTTCATTGGAAGATTAGGTAGATAAATTTAAAAAAATGTAACTTTAATTAAAAAAATCTTTATTATTATTCCTTAATGATATCATAAATGCCTTTTATATCCTATAACTTCATAGGATAACCCAAATAATACCTAGACAAAAGGGATGAGCAAAAAAGCCCAGTAAGGGAATAAACATGGAAATGAAGCATAAAATATGAGTGGCATATAACATTATTTCATAATTTGTATAGAAAATAAATAATTTTTTTGATTCATATCATATAGAACATGGAATCATATGAACATGGAAAGTTAGGTTTCTGGTAGCAACATATAACATGACATAAACATGAGTCAAGGCTATCTATCCCGACTATATTACACAGTGGAAAAAGTTTTATAATGGATTAGGTTTACTCCATAATCCCATAAATTTAGTCTCATGAGTCTAAAAATCACTAAATACATTGACATACTATTTGGGTTCTCCAATCATAACAGGTTCATTCATATGTGTTCCATAAGAAGAATCAAATATAAGGAATAAACATAAGCGTAACCAATAAAAATAAATGGGTATCGTAATCATGTCATAAGGAATAACCCAAGGGGGTATCATAAAGGTATCCATGAAGGAAGGGATGTAATAATTTATATAAAATAATGAAGGAAAAATAAGAATAGATCATGAACAATTATGTCCAACCGAAAGGAGTGTTAAAAAAAGTGTTTAGGAAACTTTAGAAATGAGCCACTTTAGTGCAGTTTTAAGGGAAAAATCTAAGATTTTTTAAAAAGGGGAAAGACATAATTATTAGTATAAAACCAGAAATTAAGAAATAATTTCTTTCCATAATAAAATTATGGATTTTAGATAAATAATAATGGATAAATACAGATTATGGAGTGTAAATTGTTAATAAATAAATAATTTCCCTTTAATCTAGCTTACGTTTCGAAAGGAATAGAGAATGAAACCTTTTAAAACATAAATTTACTCTTAAAATATTGATGAATTTACCTAGAAACTTAATTTTGGAACATATAAGCATAATTTTGAATAATTAAATATAATTATTAATAAATAAATTTTTGTAAATAGAAAGAAATCATAATCTAATGGTAATTTGGAGGGTCGGATAGATCCCTTACCTTATGTCTGAATGTGTTCTTCACATGCACTTATTGTCTTGGATAATTAAATTATATTCATTAATAATTTAAATAAAAACCTATTAAAACAATATTTGATTTATTAAAATTTTATTAAGTTCATTTATGGTTATTTTAATGAGTTTAAATGTTTAACTTAATTTTTCTAAGAGCATTTGTTTCATCATTTTATGTTTAGTTCCTATGGGTATAATTATGGGAGTTATTTTGGAAAGAAATAAAAGCTTAAGAAGTAGAATGAAATTGTATTTATGAAATTAAATATCTTTAAATGGCCGCATATATAATTTTTTTCTTATATAATGATGATTCATTTGATAAAATGTCAATTATAAATATTTAGTTTATTTGTGATATTTTTCGATCATCGTAAACTAGTTTTGTATTATTATTTAATATTATGTATATATATTAGTTCCATAAACTTAAAAAAGTTAAAATATAAATTTTAAAATATGGTATAATCATTATAATGGTTTTATGACTATCCTTGAAAGTGGAAATGGATAACAAAAAATCATTGTCCATGAAGGCTGCAAATCAAAATATCATAAATAATATTTCCATTTTTAAGATAAAAGGAGAAGTGAAGAGATTTGTTAATGGATATTCCATTAACATAAACTTTTTTAGTATATATATGATACTGGAGTTATCATTCCACTTTTTATAGTATTGAAAATGATGATATAGAATAATGAAATAATTTATAAGATAAAGGTGGAGGATTTTTCCTCTTGAATATCTTCTCATTGATAACCTCTTTAAGAAAATTAGGTTTGATATTTTGTTGATGCCATAAGATCCTTCAAGTGGGTAAGAGGGTTGGTAAGTGAATTGAGCATAATTTAGATAATATAAATGTCTTATAATATGTGAGGAGAAGTGGTGGTGAGGGAAAGTATTTAAAGGAGAGAAGAGGGGTGTTTTTTGATTATTTTATTCAATACTTTATTATTTTGGTTTGATATTATCAATAGTATTGACAATTAACACTAAATACATTAAATAACAGATGATTTTTTAATATTATAGTGCTAAAATCATCCATACATCAACCATGAATAAAAAAATTATGTATTTAGTGTATACTGTAAATAACCATATTTCACTATTCACTGAAATTTTAACTATTTTAGGAAAATACCAAAAATTCATCTTAATAAATTTTTGATGAGTATATTTTAAAATTTGACTCCATTTATGAAAATAATTTTTTAAATATGAAAATTTTTTATATTTAATTTAAGTAATCATTTATTAAAAAAAACTTATTTTAATATTATTACATGGTTTATGACACTTTGAAAAATTAATTAAAGCTTTATAAAATTATATTATAAATATAATAAGAAAATATTTTAATTTATGAATATATTTTAGAAAAATATATTTTCCATTAAATCATTATATTAATTATAAAATTGTAAGTAAACATTTATGATTTATAAATACACTGAAATTTAAGTTATCAATTCTAAAACATTTATTTACATATTCAATGATATAAATATATAATATTTTCTTTAATAATATGCGTAAATTTTATTTATAATTTATTAGGTGATGATACTATTCTATCAGATAGATTACTATTCTTAATGGTCACATTACTATTCCAATGGTCAGGTTACCATTTCAATGGTCAGATTTCTAACAGTCATAAGGGTTTACTACTTCATATAAATAATCATAATTCCTTTCATCATTAAACTCTATTTTATCCCATGGTTATATATAGTTTCATCTTTAAAATCAAAATTTTATTATTAACATTATCTTTTATTTCGACAGTTTTTGTGAGCGCGATCATTCTAGTAGATCGAGGATATCCAAATTTTACTATTCATATTATATTTTTTATATGTATTATCCCACTGTAATAATTTGGAATTATTATTATTTTTATTTGATGACTAATGTATCACTATTCATTTATAAGAGTAATATTTTTTTAGTTTTTCTATAGTATGTCTATGATTTATACTATATGACATAATTTTAAGATGGTAATGTCCGTTGATAAAATTATGGGTCGTTACAATCTTCCCCACTTATAAAACATTTCCCTCAAAATTTTAGTTTACATACTATAGAGAAAACTTGTGAGGGTAATTCTCTTTCATCACATCCTATGGTTATCGTGTCCCCTTTTTTTATTTTTGGTTTTAATATAGGACTTTGACATGGTGAGTTGTCTTGTTGAGTAGAACATTATCTCTAGGGTCTAAGATCTTCGACGAGTACTCCACATAAGGGAAATAAATTTCGAACTATACAACCTATGAGGTCAGTATTTATGAGCGATATAGTATTTAATTCCCCAAGAGGGACATGTGGAATACATCATGCACTTACATTGTTGGTGGAGGTTCTAGTATATTGTAAATAACTCGGATGTGATTAAAAATCTCCAAGGGGTCACTGTACCTAAGACTTAGCTTTTCATTCTTCCAAAATCTCATGACTCTCTCCTATGGAGATATGAAGAAGAATACCACGGCTCCAACATTATAGTCTAAGTCTCATGGATTATTAGTTTCTTGGATATTGGATATACTTCGGTTTTCCTTAATGTACTACTGAATGGTTTTTACCTTTTTTACTATTTAGTCAACTATTTCAGGTCTTAATAGATTAAGTTCACTAACTTCATCCCAATATGATGGTTTTATTAATCTTTTCCCATAAATATATTCACATGGATTCATTTGGATGCTTGGGTGGAAACTATTATCTTAAGATAACTCAACTAGTGGACTATATTGATCCAATCTTTTTTGAAGTCTATAGAACTTTCTCTCATCATGTCTTCCAATGTCTAAATAGTATGCATAGATCGACCAATAGTTTGAGGATGATAAGATGTATAGAATTTAAACTCAGTATTTAGAGAATATTGGAGACTTTTTCAGAACATTATGGTAAATATCTAATCCTGATCAGATATAATCAATAATAGTAATCCATGAATCCATAAGAATTATCGAATATATATTTTTCCAAGATGGTTGACTGGGATGTTCTCTCAAATCACAATAATGTGACATGTCTTCATATGAAGATAAAAAACACCCATATAGGATAATTTCATATGGATGTTTTCAGAAGTTCGTTGATAAAGTCCTTGGTGATGTTTTCACAATTCCATATTGGTATGGGTAATGGTTTCATCATCCCTTTATAGTTTTAACTATCATCCTTCACCTACTAACATTCCAAGAACATTGATTTATATTCAACGATCTCCATCTTCGTATTGTCCCATCAATAGTTCTCTCAAAGATCTCATTACTTCTTTGTTATCTCTAGGTGGATATAGAAAGTTGAGATTAGTGAATGATTAAAATGATCTTTCTTTATCTTAAGATTTTATGGTAAACATAGTTTTGATGGAAATATTATAACTCCTTCCTCATAAATTTTCAACTATGAGGTTTTTTAATTTTTGATACCTTCCACCTTCTTTGAAATTTCTTACAATATATTTGAGAATCCTTTTTCTTATCCATAATGGATAGGTGAGATATCATTTGGGAAAGTATCAGTAATTTTCTTACCTAAATGATTCCCATGAAAATCCTCTAAAAGTCTAAGAATGTTGTATCTTTCTCAATTCTCATCATTGATAATGTTTTAGGATTATTTCTATAAAGAGAATCTTCTATACTATTTTCATTACTAGTGGAATGAGAATTCATAATCCTTGAGGTTATCTAAGAATATTCTATAGAGCATATTAAGATAATTATCTATGAATATATATTTGGGTCTCTTATGATTGGTATATATCACACACTTCTTCCCATAGAGATAATGTCGCCACATTTTCAATACGAAGATAACAGCTACCAACTTCTGATTATATATGGGATAGTTTTTCTCATAGAATTTCAACTACCTTAAGGAGTAGGATATAAATTTATCATTCTACACCAGTAAACAAACTATGAAGGTATTTGATTAATTATTGTATACCTCAAATATTTCCCCACTTTTTTGTAGTGTAAGTACTGGTGAAGTGATAATCCATTTTGTGAACTCTTTAAATCAGTCTTCACATTAACTGTTCCAAAAACATTTTACTCCCCTTTGAGTCATATTTGTTAGTGGGTATGAAAATCATGAGAATTTCTTCACAAATTTTATATAATACTATGATAGACCAATGAAAATATGGATATCCATTGTAGATATTGTCCTAGGATACTTTTAGATTATCATTTTTCTGGAAGGATAAAAAAATATTCCTTTGATGGTGATAATCTTCCACAAGAATGAAAAATTATCCATCCCTAACCCACATTTACTGTACTATGCATATAGTTTCTCACTCTAAAAAGTATTTAAGACAATATTCAAATGCTTATTGTGTTTCTCCATTCCCTTGGAGTATTTCATAATATCATCGATAAAGACTACCTAAATGTTTTTGATGAAATCTGCAAATAAACTTTTCATTATTTTCATTAAAATTACTAGACCATTAGTGTATCCAATGTGAATCACTAGGAATTCATAATTTCCATAACTCATCTTTTCCAAAACTCAAGACCATTGAGACTCTCTGATAACCATTTTATCTTTAATGGAATAATGGAAAATATCCTCATTGATTTCAAAATCTATAATCTATTAGGATTTTTATAGACATATATTCTGATACACAAAAGAAGTGATCTAGTTTGCTTTTGGGGTTCATGAAAAAGCCTGAGGCATGTCATGTAAGACTTGTGATCTTTGATTATATGCCCCGATAGACTCATCTTCATTCTACTTCAGTCTAAGGAACTACATCTCTATCTAGAAATAGAGAGTTCAGGAAAAATATTTTCTTGAATACTTCCCAATCCAAAGAATCGATTTCCATCCTAGGATTTGTGTTTATGATTAGTGTCAAATAATTATTATCTTATCTATCAAAAGGATAATATAACAGTATGAAATTATCTTATTCTAAGCATTAAAAGACATAAAATATATTCTCAATAGATTAAATCCATTTCTTTTTGATAAGTAGATCCAAAGATCCAAGAAATATAGGAGGGCTTTCTCACATAAAGGACTTTACCACAACATTCTCTTTTTAGGTGATTTAGGGAATTCCATATGAATCATGTTATTATTCATAAGTTTGGGTAGATGAGATAGTACTTTCATGATGTTCTGGGCTCCCATTCCAATTATATTAGGAATCTCATTAGGGAATCATCACATTTCATGTCACATTTATTATTGTCACAGATTATATTATTTCCCACTATTATAAAAAATAAATAAGTAATATATTGTTAGGGGGATTGAATTAATATTAAATAATAATATAAAAATTTAACTTTGAATATAGAAGGAAAAAATTATTAATGAAAAGTATAACCTGAAAAATGATTCCCTAAGATTCAATCTATTTTATCAAAGATGATAGAATAATCTGAAGGGTTATTAATAATGTTTTCTAGTCCTAATACTTAAATATAACTAGACCATGATATGATACCAACTAAAGTGACCCAACCCTTTTCTACATATTATTACATGATTTTAAGTATAATTATCAATGAAATATAAACCAAGGGTCATAAAGCTGAGTGACTCTATAATATTAGGTATATAAAACCAAAAAATGGAACTCAATTAAAAAAATATTTATTAGTCATCCATAATGAGATCCTAACACCCTTGGATCTCCTATAACTACATAGGATAACTTGGGGAATACTTATACAAATTGGATTAGCTAAAAAGACCATCAATGGACTAAGAATAGAAAAGAAGCATATAATTTGAGTTAAAGGCATTACATGATAACATAATAAGCATGGAACATGAATAAACATGCAGAGGAATATAATATAGGACATTGAACATTTATAAACATGAGTCAATGCAAGCCCCCAAGACTATATTAAATGGTGTAAAAAGTCCCAAAATGGATCAGGTTTACCATCTAATCACATAAATTATGTCTCATAAGACTAAACATTACTCAATGAACTGGAGTGATGTGTGGGAAAACCCATCATAAAATGTTCAATAATATGTGTTCCACATGAAGAATCAAATATAAGGAATAAAAATAAGGTTTACCTATTGAAATAAATGGGTATCATAGTCATATCATAATGCATAACTAAAAGGTGTATCGTAATGGTATCCATGAAAGAAGGGAATTAATAATTTATGGAAAATAATGAAATAAAATTAAGAATATATCTTGAATAATGACATCTAACTGAAATGAGTATATTAGAAAAGTGTTTAGGAAACTTTAGAAATGAACCGCTTTGGTGTGAATTTAAGGGAAAATAGTTAAGAGTTTTTTAAAAAGTAAATGTATGATTGTTTTTATATAATCATAAATAAAATAATCTAGTTTTCATGAAAAACTTAGGGATATTGGTAAAATAATTTTGGATTAAAATAGATTATGGATTGTACATGAAATTAGGTAAGAAATAGAGAAGTTCCCTTTAATTGTTGATGATTTTCAAGAGGACTTGAAAATGGAACCCTGTAAAACATTTATTTACCCATAAAATAGAGGTGAATTTATCTAGATACATTTTTTTGGATCATATAAAAAATATATATGAATTATATAATGATTAAAAAATAAATTGGTGTAAATGGATAGTATGTGTAAACCCAAGATAATTTAGAGGTTCAGAGATATCCCTTAACTTATGTCCAAAAATGTTCTGCACTTTCATTTAACATCCTGGATAATCAAATTAGATTAATTAATAATTTATTTA
The DNA here is from genome assembly GCA_963277665.1 of Viscum album. NCBI lineage: Eukaryota > Viridiplantae > Streptophyta > Magnoliopsida > Santalales > Viscaceae > Viscum > Viscum album. The sequence continues at coordinate 865,405,750 of OY728137.1, read as the reverse complement.
ACAAAATATTAAATAAATATATAATTTATAATAATTTTATTATGTTAATTTTTGGTCAATTAATTGAGTTATAATGTTTAATTTATTTGTTCTGGGAGCATTCGTTTCATGATTTAATGATCAATTACCTTGAGTATATTTATGCGAGTTCTTTTAAATTTGAAGAAAAACAATTAATGTGAAATGAAATGTTATTTATGCCTTGAAATTTTTTAAAATGGTATTATATATCATTTTTTCTGATATAATGACGATTCATTTTATAAAATGAAAATTATAAATATTTAGCTTATTTTGGTTATTTTTCAATCTTCATGAAATTGTTTTTTTGTATTATTTAATATTATATATATTTGTTATATAGCATGAAAAAATTTATAATATAAATTTTAAAATCACTTCAATATATTATAATAGTTTTATGACTAGTCTTGAAGGTTGTAATGGAAAATGAAAAATAAAAGTCCATGAAGGCGGTGTATCGACATATCACGGGTGATGAGAATAGAGTAGATTTAATATTGGATATTAAATTTACATAACATAATTAAAGAATATTCATGATTCTAGTGTTATCATGTCACTTTGTATAGTTGGAAAAAATATAACGTAGAATAAAAAAGAATTTAAAAGAGAAAGGTGGATGATTTGACCTCTTGAATATCGTCCCCTTGAGAATATCCTTGAGGCACTTGGGTTGGGTATTTTGTTGAAATGAGATGATCATAGACAAGGGTAAGAGGCTTGTAAAGGGAATGTTTCAAAATTTAGGAAAGCTAAAAGGCCTGTAAGGTGAGAGGGGAAGAGGTTGTTAGGGGTCATATTTATAAGGGGGAGAGGGGTGTTTTTTTGATTATTTTGGTCATTAGTTTATTATTTTGGATAAGACTAGAAATATTGTTAATAATTATCACTAAATAAATTAAATAATGAAGGATATTTCTGGATAATGGTTCTTACATCATCCATAAATCAACCAAGACTAAAATATTCATGTATTTAGCTTATATCGTAAATTACTGTATTTTACTATTCAGAAAAATTTCAACTATTTTATAAAAATACAAATATTTCATCCTAACCATGAATATATGTGTATATTTCAAAAAAGGACTCCATTTTATAAAAATAATTTTCTATGTATGATAAATTTATTTTTTAATTATAATAATAATTTATTAAGAAAATATCTTTTTAAATATTATAACTGATTTAATGAAACATTGAAAAATTAGTTACAATATCATATAATTATCATATAATTATAAGAAAAAATATATTAATTTTCTAATATCTTTTTTGAAAATAAATTTTCTTTTAAATAAATATATTACTTATAAAATTGTAAATTAACTATTACTTTTTTATAAAAATACCGACATGTAATTTAAAATTTCTAAACCATTTATTTATTTATTAATTTTATTGATATAAATATATATTATTTTCACATATAAGATACTAAAATTTTAATTTTACCTTCATAGGTGATGATTCTATTCTTGCGGCCAGATTACTATTACTAACGATTACATTACCATCCCAACAATCAATTTACTAATCTAACGGTCAAATTTCTAATTTTCATAAGTGTTTATACTTCCTATAAACATTTTTATTCCATTAATCATTCAATTTTATTTTTTATCAAGATTATATATACATTATCCTTTAAAATGAGTATTTTATTTTTAAAATTATGTTTTATTTATAAAGCTTTTCTCATGAGCGCGGTCGTTCTGCTGGATGAAGAAGTTGAAATATTTTCTATTCTTCTTATATTATTTTGTATTTATTATCCCACTATAATATTTGGAATTCTTAATAATTTATTTTCTGACTAATGTATCATTATTTATTTAGGAGAATCACATTTTTTTGTTTTTTGTATGTGATGTTTTTGATTTACACTATACGACATAATTATATGAAGGGAATTTCAATTGATAAATTTCTCTGTTTTTATATATGGAATATGAAATACATTGGTAGAAATTTTTCTTTTCAAAACTTACAAGTGTGTCTCTCACCTCACTTATAAAAGTCCACCCCAACTTCACTTCTCTTGAAACCATCAAACCATTTTGGTTCATACAAGAACAACTGAAATCACTTACCAACTTTCACCTCCTCATCCTAGAAGCCTTTTGTGTCATAAAACCTTTCTAGGAATACTTTATATAAAATTGTAATGATGTGGTCTAAGAAGAGGTTAATTTCCTAATAATACATTATTATTTTTTTCTTATTCATCATCCTCAAATTATTCTTAATTTATTATAATATTATAAAATATTTATTCCAAATACTAATATGTTACTCTGTTAATGTAATTACCTATATCTATATCCTCTTTCCTCAAACATGAAATGATAACTTCCCTCTTGTTTATGGTAAATCACAACCTCACAAACAGATGTGACATATTCTTAATCAATACAAATCATGGATGGGAATGATGATATATATAAAGTATATATTTGATATTTATAAAATAATTATACCTACAGGTTCATTATTCTATATAAACACATTTTTTTTCTTTCCATTCAGCATGCGATATGGAAATATTTCTCATTTATACGACATGTTATTTCATCGCGAAGTGGTGTGATTCATTTTTCACTAATGATTTATATATAAGGTAATAAAGATAATTTTAATAAATATATGTGATATAAATGAAATAATTGTGATATTCATTATATATTTATCATTATTAAAAGATAAATTATAATTTTATTTATTATTTTTTCAATCCCTGAAAGATGATAACATCGTTCATGTACGTGTGGACTACCACCTTCATGAAGCTATGAGACCCTCTTTTCTATAACGATCGTTGAAAAATGGAAATGTTACTCATGCGTACCTATGGACCACCCTCTCCATGTCCGTAACATACTTAAATTATCCAAACTATATTTTAATATTGGTTTTAAAAGTGTAATTAATTTAAAAATATGATGATTATTTCTTGATTATTATTATAGGTATGTTGAAATAATGACATCTTATCCCAATATTTAACTTGCCAAAGTCATTTTTGAGACAAAAGTAAAATATTGTTGTAACCCACGATTTAAACATAATTGATCAAGTAATTGTATATAACATGGTAATATGTGAAATAAATAGAATAATAAACTTTAAAATGGTTCTTAATAAATTAAATAATCAATAAAAATTTATTAATAAGGAGGACAAAGAACATATACGATGAGTTAGACTCATGGTATGGGACTTCATCTCAATTTCTCTTTAATGAGGCATACTGTAATGTAATGCACACAATTTATTTAATATGTTGTATATATCACCCCTTTGACACGTGACATAAATATTCATTAATAATTCATGGAATTTTAATTTTCAAATTAAATTATTTCATACAAGGTGACTTTAAATCAAAGTCACCACGTGGTAATGAATATCACAACTCAATTTATTTTCATTGGGTTATATTACTTCTTTGTTATCCTATGATATTTTATGAATATGTGTATAATGATTTTTTATCATATATTTTATTTTCAATTGTTCTATTTTGATTTACATTTTATACACATAATATATTCATTGATTAATTATCACTTGAATGTTATGATCATTGTAGTGGATTTCATCTCAATTTCCATTTCATTGAGACATTTCTGTTAATATGAACCGAACCAATTTTATGTAGTTTATATACTGTCCCTTCAATGTATTTAACAATGATATCTATTTAATGTTTCAATTCCGGGTTATCTATATTCTTTTAATTATGGATATAGATATTCCCTAAACCTTTTACCATTATTATATATAGAGTTTACTTTGAAATTTATTTGATTAACTAGGGAAATATTGATAAATATTTGTTGTTTACTCAATGAAAATATATTTTGATAAGGTATATTATTCCTGAATTCAACCAATATTTTGATATACTAGGAATTATTCAGACAAGAATTTATGAGTGGGTCCCAGTTACAGATAGCCTATCAATGCATTGACCTGTCTCATAAGACAAATCAATGGGAAAAATCATATGGGGTTTTACAAAACTGTTTTAAACTATCCTTAGGATGGTCTTGATTGTAAAGGTTTTCATGAAACTTTAGATAATTAAGCCCAATAATTAGTCATTTAATTCATTGATAATTTAGTTAAATTCATTATCCATGATACATTCACAATGTTATTATATCTAGATTCATTTCATTCTCAGTTTATTTATTAAATGTCATATGTTTAGTTATTTAACTTTCTATATTGGTTGTTCCATATCTATTAATGATAGTAAAGTTATTGATTAAATTTCATAAGTATTTAGTTATTTATCTTTCCATATTTATAATTTTTTAGTGATTCATGATATCTTCCACTCTATGTTACGCTTACTGAGGTTTTGATATCAGTGTTATTTTGTTTATTTTCCCCATGACATAAGGAATAATTAATGGAATTATTTCAATGATGTTAAATGTTTCCATTACTATCCTATTTTATTTTATTTCCATATGTAAAATATTTATCAAGTATGTATCCTGTTCTCCAAAACTACTAAACTGATCAGATCTTCAATATCTGACACCATCGTATCTATTCCAATATAATAATGTAGGCACCAACTCCAAGTTATTGGGTTCATGTTACTTACACTTGATATCAAAGGAAGTTGAATATAAAGCCATGGGAACTAGATTATAGATTACAAAGCACAATACTATTATAGAATTTTTGGATAAGTATATAAGAACATCCTAAATTTTTGGTAAGGTAGAGGTTATGTGGTTCTTATTAGAAATGTATCCCTATAGGGAAATAAAAGGTGGATGTGATTCTAGTAAAAAGCTACATATGGTCAATAAATATGAGAAGGGTGCATTTGAGATAACTCAATCATCACCTGGTGCATGAAAATGGTCCTTACTGTTCACCTGGTTTGAAATTATTAGAGTAAATTATTAGGATAACTCACATTTTATTTAAAAACCATTATGAAGTATTTGAAAACAATGATATCCCTAAAGAAACCAAGTTTATGATTTTGATATTAACAGTGACTAATTTTATAAATTTACAATATTTATTATAACCAATTTAGAATTATACACAATGATTTAAAATTGTGATATCCTAACATGGGTTCCACATACCAGTATGCCAATTTAGTTGGCCACATGACCTCAGGCAGGCCTCCCCATACGTCATAGGCAACTGACTAGAAGCGAGGGTCTAATATGTATCATGGGTAGGCTATAACCACTTTATCAAAGCATCAAAACTTATGTAGTCAATATATAAATATCTAATATAATAATAAACAATGATTAATAAAAAATAAATACTAATATACTACAATAATCCCCAAACATTAGAAAATCACCATAAACTAAAGCCGTGAATATGTCATGTCGTATATGTGTCAAATGTTAAATTAAAATCCAAAACAAGAAAAAACTAACACATACCAAGTGTGTCCCAACATCTTTGATGTTACCCTCATCCAATATCCATCATGAATCCCAGTTCATCTATATATCATCGTGCTCTTTCCCTTATCTAGTTCTGTAATCATAAAGTCTATTAGGTAACTTATCATACAGTCCAAGTATGGTTTGAGTGTAACTTAGTTTACCACTACCAATGGAATCTAAAGAAACATTGAGTCTAAAAAACAGTATGTAATTTTATAATTAATTAATAAATAATTTAATATAAGTAAACATGTTTCACATTTATTATTATTTAATTAACCACATAATCCCATGGGTTTACAGTGGTACCTAAACCAATAATACCAGCTTCAGCCCTATTAGAGAATAAACCATAGGTCAAGGGAAACTAAAATTCATACTTTCATGGACTTTAATCATTATATTTAATTTAGAATTTTATTTTCAAGCATCAGAGCCTAGATAAGCAGTCTAACACCCCTAGGTATTTGGACCAGTAGTCCTTGACCCACAACCCATTATTAACTTGCACACACACACACACACACACACACACACACACACATATATATATATATATATATATCTTGGGGCCCTAAAGTACTAGTATAGAATCCTCTAGGTATTGGAAAAATATTCCTTATCACACAACTAATTGATCAATCATTAACAATTATCACATATATTTGTTCTATATTCATAACTCATTTATCAACCATTGTTTACATAACCCACTAAATCATCACATTTTAGACGTTTATACCTTTAAATCTAATTATCACACATGAAATAAGGATTTAGTTCAAATACATTAACTAGGTATTTCCTTTTTTACATTTCTGAATTATCATTCAAGGATAATTGGAACCCCCATGGGTGATCATCAAGCTCAGCCTCAAATCTAAAATGGTCCAATTGAGGTCCATGAAGGGACTCTCAATTAAGGGAAATAAATTCACATTTATTAATTTAAAACACAATTGGACAACTATAGAGATATTCTATTTATTCTTACATTACTATTACATCATTTTAAAGATAAACAATTTAACAGTGTTACAAAATGAGGTTCCCAAGGCTTAATGTCTTGGGAAAATTATGACCATACATAATATTTACATCATAAAAAATAAACTTTATTTTATTTAATCTACTCTTGGTTCTTAGTGAAAGTCATATACTAGTTATTACAAGTAATCACCTGAGGTTATACACCAAAGAAATGGGTGTGATAAAATCCCAGTAAGAGGATATATAAGAACAAGAATAAATATAACCTGGGTGAGCATAATCAACATCATTATATAATATTGGGATTTTAATCATAATAATGAGGGGAATAATTATATAAAGTAATGGAACATGAAAATATATAAAAATTAAACATCATGTAATAGTGGTCAACTACCACACATAGTTGTAAATAAAGCTAGCATCATATTCACATATAACATATGTGCATAATCATAAAATCATCATAATTTTGAACAAAGATAGCGTAATTTTCACACATATTTCACATTATATCATGATATACACCAAATTTAAAAAATAATTGGGAAACTATATAATTCCAGGTGCACCCACCATATCATAACATTTACTTAATAATGGATGCCACATAGAGCAAATAAAAATATTTTCCATAAAATAAACCATGGAAATAAATTGTGTTTCATGAGAATTTCATAAAACAATTTCATGAATATTTTCTAGAGTAAAAAAAAATAATATCATACAAGGTATAAGAATCATATATCTTGATAGAATAAGAAACTATCTTAAGTGAAGAAAAACACGTGTTTTTTAGAATGAAAAGTTATTTTGGAGAAATTGTTTTTATTTCTCTTAAAATATAATTGTAAGAACATATATCATAGAAATAAAAATCTAAAGACCATGAAAATATATTTTAGGAATATTAAATTAACATCCACTCTGAAATTTGGCATGAAAGAGGAATAACTCCAATGAAGGAAATTGGGTTTGAGAATCAACTTACCTTATGTATAAATGCTTTCTACACATTAATATCATAGATAATCTAATATGATTAATTAAAAAATTAATACATAACTCATTATACTTGTATTTTATTTATTATAATTTTATTAAGTTGTTTTATTTCCATTATTATGAGTTATAGAGTTCAATTACGTCTTTTTGTGAGTGTTCATTTCTTGCTTTCCCTAATCGAATGGCTTCTATACATGTATGAAAGATCCTCTAAAATGGGTATAATTATCCCAAATTAAAATTATATGTCATTAATTAACTTAAATAAGTTTAATTAGTCTTATATTTTTTTCTAGATATAATGATGATTAATTATATAAAACGTTAATGATAATTATTTAGATTAATTTTGGTGGCTTTCGATCACAATGAACTCATTTTGTTATATTATTTAATATTATGTATATATGTTAGTTATAGAACATAAAAAAAGATATAAAATATATTTTAAAATAATTTTCAACCATTATATTGTTTTTATGACCATCCATGAATGTGGTAAATAAAAATGAAAATTTATCATCTTAAAGGGTGATAAATTAAGACCTTAGGGACAGTGTTTTAATATTTTGAATGAAAGGCAGAAGAGAAAAGTTTTGATGATGGATTATTCCATTATAATTGTAAAATCAATGTATAAATGATATACTAGAGTTTTCATGTTACTAGTACAAGGGGATGTGGGGAGAGAATAATAAATAAAAAGACATTTAAAAGAAATTAAAAGAAAATAGAAGGTGATTTTACTTATTGAACTTCTTCTTCTTGAGAACCTCCATAGGGAAATTGGATTTGGTATTTTATTTAGAAAAAAGGATATTTGACATGATAAAGGGGTTTGGTATGACTATTAGGCCAAAATTGTACAAGATTCAAGCCTTTGGAGGTGTGAAAAGAAGAGGTGGTGAGGGGTGGTATTTATAGTGGGAGGAGATGAGTGTTTTTGATTATTTTATTAATTAGTTTATTATCTTGGCTCAAGAATAATGAATAGTTTTTATTAACATGAATAAATATAGTAAAAATAGAAGTATGTTTCTATATTATGATATTACATTAGACACAGGTCATCTATGACTTAATAATTCATTTATTTGTTAAATAAAGTGGATTATAGTATTTCACTATTCAACAAAAAATCAAGCATTTTAGAAAAATTACCCAAATTTGAAATAACCATTTCTATATGTGTAGAATTTAAAAAATAATTCCATTTTATAAAAATTATTTTCTAAATATAATGAATTTAGTTTTTAGTTAAAATAATCATTTACTTGGTAAATATCGATTTTAAAATTTTAACATATTTATAACACATTGAAAAATTAATTAAGGTCTGATAAAATTATATTTTAATCTTATAACTGAGAAATATTAATTTATGAATATATTTTATGAAAAATAAATTTTATTTTAAATCATTATATTAATTATAAAATTTAAAATAAACACTTATTCTTTGTAAAGATACCAACACTTAATTAATAAATTTTAAAACATATATTTACTTATAATATGATATAATTTTATCATATTATAATTTATATGATACCTAATTCTTTTTTATACTTTCATAGTTAGGGTTACTATTATATTGGATGAGTTAAAATTATTAATATCTATGTTACAATTCCAAGGTTCAGGTTATTATTCCGTCGGGATGGGTTCCTTAATTTCTTTAAATATTACTTATGTTATTATTCATTAATAAGAATGATATTTTTATTGGATTATATATTGAATGTTTGTGTTTTATACTATTTAAAATAATATATTATGTAAAATAATTCCATTGATAAAATTTTGGGTTGTTACATCCCATCCCCATTTTTGAAATTTCACCCTCAAAATTTCATTTTACAAAAGTTGGTGAGGGTATTTATCCCTCATCTATTCCTATAGTTCCCATGTTTCCTATTCATACATATGGTTTCTCCACAGTAATTGGACCACATGATTGTTCTTGATGCATTAAACCTTATCTCTATGGTCCAACATTTTCACTGGCTACTCCTCATAAGAGAGGCCATTTTCCGACTGTACCGCCTCTGGATTTAGAACATTTGAGGGATATTGTATATAATTCCTCAAGAGGGGTACATTGAATGTATTGTGTACTTGAGACCCGGTCAGGGGAATATCTAGTCGATAGGACACTGTCTAGAATATCGAATGGGGTGATGTAACTGGGACATAGATTTCCCTTATTCCCAATACTCATGATCCTCTTATTTAGAGATATGTGGAGGAATACAATGTCTCGAACCTCAATCTCTATATACCATCAAAAATTGTTTTCATAGATATTCTATAAACTTTGGGCTACCTTGATGTGTTGCTGAATGGTTTTCATGTTATCCACCATTTCCTGGACAATTTCAGGTCCTAATAGCTTACGTTCACTGAATTCATCGTATAATTCATGTGTTATACACCTTTTCCCATGAAGGGATTCATAAAGATCCATTTGGATTCTTGAGTGGAAATTGTTGAAGTAAGAGAACTCATCCAGAGAAAGATGTTTGTCCCATCCTCCTTTAAAGTCTATAGGACATTCTATCAATATTTCTTGCAGTGTATGAATAGTCCGCTTTGATTTCCATCAGTCTTAGGATGTTAATCCACACTAAAGTTTATATTATTTTTAGGGTATGTTGGAGACTTTTCTAAAACCTAGAGATGAATATCATATCTCCATCAGATATAATTGATAGTGGTACACTATGTATTTTTCCACCTCTTTGATATATATTCATGAAATTTTATGTAGTGGTAATTCCTATAGAATTGTGTTAAAATGATCTTTCTATGTAATATGATCCACAAAAACCCATATTACATTGTTTCCTCTAGATGTCTTCAGAACCCCATGTGATAAAGTCCATGGTGATTTTTCTCATTTCCTTGTTGTTATGTGTAATGTTTTCATCATTCCATTATACTTTTAACTTTCATAAATCACCTACTAACATACCAATAACTTTGATGTATATTCAGTGATCTCATTATTCATATTGTCCCCCTGTAAGTTATCTCAGAGACCTTGATACTACTTTGTGCTCCTTGGGTGAATAGGGTGGTATGAGTTAGGTGCGTCATTTAAAATATTATTATTTATCTCTAGATTGGATGGTACACATATTCACGACCAAATATTACAAATCCTTTCTCGTCCATTTTTAACTCTGATTATTTACCCTTTCTCATGGATTCTACATTTTTTTGAATTTCCACATAATTTCTTTGAGCATCCTTTATTTTCTCCATGGGGGATGTTTGAGAAATTATTTGAGAAAGGATTGATGATATTCCTTCACTAATTATTTCTATGTACATCCTTTCCAAATATAATAATATTGGATCCTTCTCAATTCTCACCGTTGATAATGTTGTAGGATCCTTTCTACTTATAGAATTCACCAATTTATTTGCATTACCAAGATGGAAGTGGATTGAGAAATTATAATCCTTGATGAGATCTAACCATATTTTCTGGTTCATATTAATATTATTTTGTGTGAATATATGTTTGAGGAACTTATATTTAGAATATACTTCACAAATATCCCCATAAGGATAATGATACTATATTTTAAATGCGAAGATCATAACAACCAACTTTAAATCATGCGTGTGATAGTTTTTCTCATGAATTTTCTATTTCCTTGATGCATAGGCCTTAAATTTATCATTTTTCATTAATACCCAATATAATAACTTTTTTGAAGCATAACTGCATACCAAAAAGAGTTCCCCACTTTCCAAAGGTTTGAGTACTTGTGCAGTGATAAACATCTTTTTTAACTCTTTGAAGCGTTCCTCACATTCATTTGTACAAGAAAACATTACTCCCTTCTGAGTCATCTTGGATAATGAATTTAACAATCATGATAAATTCTTCAAAAATATTATTTAATACACTACTAGACCACATAAGCTATAGATCTCAATTACAGATGTTTCCCTGAGCCACTCTTCAACTCCGTTTTTCTTGGAAGAGTCCACAAATATTCCTTTTTTGGTGAAAACATGCACCAAGAGTGATACTTACCCCATCTAGAACTCACATTTACTTTAATTTTCATTTATTTTATCCCTTTAAAAATACTTTATCATAGTATTCAATTGTTTCTCAAGTTCCTTCATAATATTGGAGTATATGAGAATATCATTGATAATGATTACCACAATTTTTTGAGGTAATATCTGATGACTCTATTATTTAAGTCCAAGAATATTTATAGAGCATTAGTGAGTCCGAAGGGTTTATTTATGAACTCATAGTGTTCATACCTTGTTAAAAGGGAAATGTTTGGAATATCTTCCTTCCTCACATTTAATTGGTGATATGTTCATTAGAGTTCTACCTTATAGAAATACATCGTCAGACATAGCAGATCAAAAAAACAAGTCAACAATTTGTGGAAGGGGATACTTGTTCTTTATCAAGATTTTATTGATCTCAATATAATATACATAGAGGCCTATAAAATAATCATTCTTCTTGATGAAGAGGACTATTTCACCCAATAGTGAAGCACTCGGGTGTATAAAACCCTTTTCCAGATTCTCTTGTAATGACTTCTTCAGTTCCCCTAACTCAATGGTGTATATTCTATAATGTTTATTTGATATAAGTAGATATACAAGAATAATTTCAATTATGAAATCAACCTATCGGTTAAGATAAAGTCAAAAAATTTGTTCAGGGAACAAATTAGCGTAGTCCTTCACAATGGTCATCTTCAATCATGATTATCTCCTTTGTCTCAATCATTTGAGCAAGATATTCTTTCTCATAAGGAAATAATAACCATTCTTGAGACAATTATTATAAAATAGATTCATCCTCCTCCTTATAAATTTAATTAATAATAGGATGCCTAAGGATGATAAGAGTGATCTCACTTTTCTTGACAGTTGATGCCCTCTTTGTACAAAGATAACTAATCCATACCCAAAATATCATCAAACACCACCAAAAGAAGTAAGAAAATATTTTATGTGAGGTTATATCCAAAAAACATTAATTAGGGAGGAGTTATGTACTTTTTATGAAATAATTTTCCATATTTATATTTTAAAAAATAATTAAACCTCTATATTTTGAGGTGGAATTTGTATAGTTATAATAAACCGACAAGACATGAAAGAATGTATAGAACCAGAATCAAATAGTATGTTCACTATTCTTGAATGAATGAAAAGAATACTTGTCACCACATCATTGTTGGGATCCACCTCAGTGGTAGTGATAGAAAAAAATTTCCCTTTCATATTTGGATTTGGTGGCTATTGATGCTGATTACACTTCAGGAGTCGAGGTATATTGCATTGTATGGAAAGGTTCCCATGATCCCTATAGTTGCAACATTTAACCATAGGCGGTGGTCTTCTTTCCTCCACCACTATATCTTGGTTCCACTTGTCTCTTCAACATTCATAATCTCATTGGCCTTATCTCTCACATATGATGTACTTCCCTATCACTTTGAGGTAATTCCAATGATTTGTTATCCCAAAATTTTGATATATGAGTGGCTGAGTTTTCTTTCCATATTTTTTATTAGATCCCTCAACTTGAAACTACACATTTAATTCTAATTTCATTATCCATGGTACCATTATTAAAAATCCATATCCACTTTTAGAGCACATTTATCAACTTCTTCGTAACTCCAAAATTCCTGAATTTATAGATCCTCTTGAAGGTGTAGTTTTAAATATATAAAGAATATATCTATTTTTCTATAATTTTTTTTACAAAACCATAGGAATACCTATAAATAATTGTTAAATTTTATTCATAATCCATGATAGATTCACCATTATTTTGGTTCAGTTCAAATAATTATATGTCCATATTTGTTCTAATAGTTTGAGGGAAATACTTATTAAGAAATATTTTCTTAAAGTATTACCACTCCATATTATCAATTCTATTATTTGAAATGGTGTTATTAATGAAAACTCAACATTATATGGTGTCTCTATCTAAATGATAAATGGTTAGAGCGACCTTCTCCATCTCAGAACAAGGGATGGACTGAAAAGTTCTTCTCTTTTGACTTGACCCACTGTTCTGCGACTAGTGGATCAGAAGATCCACTAAATATTGATGTTCATCACCACATAAAAGAAAAAATATCATATTAATCCCTCTCTGTGTATGTAATATAATCTAAAATATTTTGTAAAATTTTCAAATCCTAAGATATCTGGGTAAAAAATGCCATGAAATTTTGATCTCCACCTTCCAAGGCATTAGGGATATATTTTGAGAAATCAATGCATTATCCCTCATATGGGTTATTGGCCTGGATTCTCTTGGTTCCCACTATTTTATAAAATATAAAAATTTTCAAAAAAACCAAAATTCAATAAGTAATGAATAAATAATTTATCTCATTATGAAATTAATACTATAGGAAGATCTTACGGGATCCCTAGGTTTAGCAATTTTCTAAAACAAATATTCTTTGGCGCTTAAATTTAATTTTTATTTTACTAATGATTTTTTCTTATGTTCTCTAATCCTAATTCCCAAATTAAATAAACCATTCTATCATACCAACTACAGAAACCATACTTTTTATTACATTACTATTGAATCATTTTAATTATAACAACTATAATAGAGTTACAAAACATGGATGTAAAGGTTTAGTGGCTTGGGAAAGTTTTGAATATACAAAACATTTACATAATAAAATTTATAAATTATTCAATTCTATATTCTCTATATTCTTAGAGGCCATAATTTACTCCTTAGTACAAGTAATCACTTGAGGATATACATCAAAGAAAAGGGTGAGATAAAATCATAGTAAGAATATAGATAAGACACGGATCAATATAACATTGGTGAATGTAATATTCATCATCAAATACAAATGTTATCATTATCATAATCATTTGAAGAAGAATCAGATAAATTTATATAATATATAAATTCATAAAAATAAAATATCATGTCTCAGTGTTCAACTACCATACATAGTGGTGAACAATTCCAGCATCATGTGTACACATGACATATGTGCATAATCATAACATCATCATCATTTTGAAAAAATATAGAATCATGTTCATGTATATTGAATATTATCTCATGCGATACATAAAATTACACAATGAATTTGAGTGCTATATAATTTTGGGAACACCCATCACATCATAACATTTCCATAATCATGCATGCCACATAGAACACATAACAACTTTTCTATAAAATAACACATGAAAAGGAATCGAGTTTCATGATAATTTATCAAAGAATACATTCAAAAATAAACATTGGGGTTCCCCAAATAAAATTGTAATAACATTATTCTTATAATAATAATCAATCTTGAGTGAATAAGAAAAAATATCAAGAGAAGTAAAAGATGTGTTTCTTTAGAAAGAAGAGTCCTTTTGAAAAAAATAATCGAATTTTTCATAAAATTAGATTGGAAGCATGTGTATACCAAAAATAAAAAAGTACATGATATTAAATTAAATATTAGGAATATTAAAATAACATCCATACTGAGATTTATCATGAAAGAGGAATAACCCAAATGAAAGAAATTGGGTTTTAGAATCCCCACACCGTATGTCCAAATACTTTATTCACTTTAATAACCTAAAAAATAAAATTAGATTCATTATATAATAAATAATTAACCTATTATACATATATTTTAGTTATTATAATTTTATTATGTTCTTTTATGGACATTATGATGAGTTATAGAGTTTAATTATGTTGTTCAATGAGTATTGTTTCTTGATTTTCATGACCAGTTCACTTGTATACATGTATATAAGTTCATATAAAATGTGTATAATTATCTAGAAATGATATTTAATATTATTAGTGATCTTATTAATGTTTAATTGGTCTCATTTTTTTTATCAGATATGAGTTTGATTCATTATTTAAAATGTTAATGATAATTGTTTGGATTAATTTTGGAATTTATCACAACAAAATCATATCGTTTTATTATTTAATATTATGTATATATGTTTTTCACATAAAATATATAAAATTTATAACATAAATTTTAAAATATTTTTCAATCATTATAATGGTTTAATGATCATATGTAAATGTTTTATAGAAAAGTGAAAACTTTTCACCCTTGAAGGCAATAAATCTACACCTCATGAATGATTCTTTCATTTTTAGAATAAAAGGGAGAAGAGAAGAGGTTTGATAATGGATTATTTTATTAGCCTAAAAAAATTCAATTATATATATAATATACTTTATTTATCATTACACTTTTTATGGGAGATGAGGAGAGAATAATAAAATAAAATAACTTAAAAAGAAATTAAATGAAAATGGAAGAGTATTTTACCTCTTGAACTTCTTCTCCTTGAGAACCTCCTTAGGGAAATTTTATTTTGTCTTATGTTGAGAAAAATAGTCTCCTATAATTGGTTAATGAGGTTGGTAAGAGTATTGGAAATAAATTGGGCAAGCTTCATGGATTTGGAGGTGTTAAAAGAAGAGGTGGTGTGGGGTGATATTTATAGTGGGAGGAGAGGAGTGTTTTTGATTATTTTTTAGTTTACTATTTTGGATCAAGACTATGAATAGTTTTTATTACCATGACTAAATATAGTAAATATAGAAGGATATTTCTAGACTATGGGCTTATATGATCCACACACCTTCTATGGCTGAATTATTCATGTATTTTTTAAAAACTATAAATTATTGTATTTCACTATTCAAAAAAAAATTCAACTATTTTAGAAAAATACACAAAAATTCACCCTATTCGTTATTCAACATGTATAATTCAAAAATTAACTCTATTTTATTAAAATGAATATCTAAATATGAGAAATTTATTTTTTAATTAAAATAATAATCTCTTGGAAGATACTGGTCTTAAAATTATAATTGATTTTATAACTCTTTGAAAAATTAATTAATGCATCCAAAAATAATATTGTAATCATAAGAAAAAATAAAAAATTTATGAATCTATTTTATTAAAATCAACATTATTTTAAATCATTATTTTAATTAAAAAATTAAAATAAACATTATTGTTTTTTAAAAATACCAACAATAAATTAATAATTTTTAAAACATTTGTTTACTTATACTGTGTTATAATTATATCATATTATCATTTATAAGATAACTGGATTTTATTTATACTTTCATAGATTAGGTTACTATTCTATTGGTCGGGTTATTATTCTTAATGGTCAGGTTACTATTCCAAGGGTCTGGTTACTATTTCAATGATATAAATTCCTTAATTTCTTTAAATATTATTATTTAATTATTTATCTATAATAATTATATTTTTATTGGGTTCTCTATACCATGTATGTGTTTTATACTATATAACATAATTATAATATGGAAAAAAATCCTTAATAAAATTTTGGGTCGATACGATCTAGGAAAAAAATTCACAATCACACGCAAGGAATTATAATAAATTCTATAAGAGTTAGTAATTATACCACCTCCGTAATGATTGTTTATAAATTCTCACCAAACCTTAACCCTTAATTCGATGTAGTATGATTTAATTCAAAATGGTGACGGAAAACAGGGATCAAATCCTCGGATCGAGATTCAATTAAATATGATCTATCAACACCTAGATATAAACCATCATCAATGGAATAAAATCTATCCCATTCCCAAAGGAAAGAGATATGAGAGAGAGAGGAATATAAATGAGGAATAAATTATAAACCATAGAGCATTCAATCCATCAACTAGATCTTTGATTCACCATGAAAGGGGTTCAAGGAGCCTTGTAATCCTTTTGAGAGCCACCCAAATCAGAGAAATTCATGTTAGGATGAGCTAGGTGTTTATGGATATAAATCAGGGGTTCATGTAATTTTTATAGATTTTTCAGGGTTTTAAAATCTCGTGCGCACATTTTAAAAAATAGTGCTCCCTAACCATTTCCACCACTATTTGGATGCATGGTTACTTTAGGTGGGAAAATTGTTTGTTTAAATGTGAACCAACCATAAAACCCCACACTATCTCATGGTGCATGGTTTTCTGGGTGTGGTCATATGGTTAGGGAAAACTATTCACCAACACTGCACTACCTAGAAATCCTTCAAAAACATTGAAAGCACAACTGAATGCATCCAAGAAAATATCAAACCAAGATGGTACTTGAAAAAAGTGTGAGAATTATACAAAAATGTTGGGATGTAAAATTTTTCCCACCTTATAACATCTCATCCTTGAGCTACACTTCAAAGAGTCACTACAGGTCATGGTGCTATGGTCTAAGTTTTGACACATGAAAAACATCATTCATAGAACTATAACTATGTATGAGAGAGAATTGATACACCAAAGGTCATATCCTCTCCTTAATCTCAAATGGTCCATAAAACCTAGTCGCTAACATTCCTTGCCTCAAAATTCTATGGTGACCTAGTCTTGGTGACACGTGAAGGAAAACATGGTCTCCCTATATAAATTCAATATTCCAATGACATCAATAAACATAAAAATTTTATCAACTCTATGCTATATCCATATGTTTCTAATTCAAATTCACCTACTTCAACATCTCTTGTACGAGACATAGTCCCAAAAACTCTGACTGACCTGCAACCATCCAACATAGTGGTGATCAATATGGACTAACATAAAGAGACTCATATGGTTCCATCTGAATGGTTTTCTGATAAATATTTTTATTGGTGAACTCAATGAGCAGAAGTTTATTCTACCAATACTCTCCAAAATCTATAGCATATTCTTGTATCATGTCATCCAACACCTATATAGTACACTCCGATTTCCCATCTTTGTTGGTGAAAGGATATACTCAAAAATACCTATGTACCATGAACAATTTGAAACCATTTAATAAAGCATAAAGTGAAATGAGAGTCATGATATGAAACAATACACTGTAGCACTATGTTAAGATGAACTACCTATTAAATATAAATCTCTTCCAACTTATCCATGATAGAAGTCTCTCGTATCAAAAATAAGTATGCTACCTTGGTGAACTGGTCTAGAATCACCTATATAGCATCATCCTTCTAAGGGATCCTCATAAAACCTATCGAAAAATCCTTGGTAATGTCATATAAATTAATTTCATGAAAGGGAAATGGTTGCAAAAAAATAATTGGTCATTGATACTCAGCCTTCACTTGATGAAAGGAATAACATCGTTTCATGAAATCCACAATCTTTATTTTCATCCATAGACAACAATACTATAGATGTTGTTCATAGTACATTTTTTTCAATGTAGGATGCACCAACCACTTCTAGGTATGAAAATAATGCATCATCTCTCAAGAAACACCTGCTTATAACTTATCTTGGTCCACTAACACACCATACTCAAATCTGATGTGATCTAGAAAATATTCCCTGTTAATACAAAATTGAAACTTATATTACTTAGCATATAGCCTAATATATCTTATTGTGCTTATGAAGATATCATGATGTTCAAAATGATCGCCATGATTCATAGAGTATACCAAGATTTCATCCCCAAAGATAACAACAAAATGATCTTGGTATGAATAAAATATTCAGTTTATTAAGGCTATAAACATAGTCGGATCTTTCATTAGACCAAATGAGATCACGATGAAATCCTGTACTTTGCACCTACTTTTAAAGTTGGTCCGCTCTATAACACAAGGTCTAACTCTCAACTGATGTAACCCTGATCTCAGGTCAATCTTAGAGAGCCCACAAGCACCACACAACTAGTCAAAGAGATCATCGATACATGGAGGAGGATATCAGTTCTTAATTTTCAATCAGTTTAGATTTTGATAATAACCACACAAACGCAGTGTCGAGTGAGCCTTCTTAGCAACAACACTGGAGATTCCCAAGGTGAAAAACATCGATGGATAAATCCCTTATCCATCAATTCTACTATTGAGTATTAATATATTGAAGCTCTACCAGTTCCACTCAGTATAGTTGAATAGAATTCGGTTCAGATCCTAGAATAAGCATAATTATAAACTCAAAATCTCCATCAAGTGGTAACCCTAAAAAGTATTTATGAAACAGATCTTAAAACCGATGCACTATGGGTGAAAAATACACTATTCCCCACTCCCTCATCATTCAATAAAATACATCAAACCTAGGTTGTGGGCTCCACTAGTTGCTGATGAACTAGACCTGTATAACCTTCTCAAATATCTCATCCTCTATGAAGAATATTACTATTTCCCCCTGGAGAAGTAAAGATTACTCTCTAATGGTGCAAATCAATTTGGGATCACTAGGTTACCGACAAATCCATTCTAAAAATTAATTCAAACCCTGATATGTCTATAATATTATGATCCCAAAGGAAATGACACTCACCAAGCTCAAGAGAATGCCCCTTTCCTTGAAATATGTCCCTCGACCACAATCCCAACATTTTATCAATCATCATAACCCCAATCATAGACTCCACCTCCATACTCAAACCATTAACTTATTGAGAATATATAAAATATTGTGAGGCTCTTGTATCAAATAATTTAATATCAAGAGTAAAATCTATAATAATAGTACCTCATACTTTTGATTGTTCATCCTCGCTATCCCTATGTGCATGATAAACTGAATGAATTTGTCATATTCCACTACCATGTGCTACAATCTATGTCCCCTATATCATAATACTCTATTGATTAGGTTTATCATAACCTAAAGTAAAACATCCACTTCCTCGACCATCACATCGAGTTGTAATCCAACTGCCATATTGGTACCATATTTAAGACTCCCTTTACATATTTTGGTTCATTATCACTCCTCCAACACTACCCACCTATCATGGGTTCCAGCAGAAATGATGTAGATTACCCATCTTCCTGCAAGATCATCACTCTATCAGGGGGTCGAGGGCATTGTCTATGAATGTGACTTGACCTATCGCACTGATGGAAGTTCACTTTACTACCACTCTTGGTAATTTATCCTTTATTATGGATATTTTGGCTTCCACTATTCTGACTAATGTTCTTATATAGATTGTTCCAGCACTCAATATTTGTTCCTCTTGGTAATCTAGTATAGACCACATGTAATAAACTTGAAGCTTCCTTCAGGTTCCCCTCAGAAATGAGAGACTGATTCACTACCTCCATAACCTTCTTCAACATAAATATATTAACCTTTTAATTAATATATCATTTAAGTATATCCTGAAAATTTCACTCAATATTTTTCTTATATACTACTAGTGTTATAGAAAAGTGATACAAGTTAGTGAAGCAATCGACGTAATCCATCACAAACATAACACCATAGGTCAACCACATAAACTCTACAACTCTCTCCTACCTCAATGTCTCTAGATAATAGTATTCCAATAATTTATATTATAAGTCTTCCCATACCATGAAATCCAATTTCTCATCCTGAGCATGAATATCCCACCCGTTCTTCGCTAAACCTTACAAAACATACATGACCAACTTGATGGTCTTCTCAGAAGTAGATCCTAAATGGCCAATAAGTGTCGGTATGATCTCAATCGAGAACTTAACTACCTTAAGTCCACCCTCCATAGCTATAGTAAAAGGGTGATACAACTGGAATTCTGGGTTAAGCCAGAAATATTTTGGACAACCCACCCAAGGAATCATTCCATTAACATCATAAAGTGAGAAAATTTCTCACAGAACTACTCTAATGATTCTTCACCCAAAACTATCATGGCATCTTTTCTAGCAGTTTGAGGATCATTTCCAACAATTTTCGCCTATCATCAAATCAAAAAACATCATCATGGAGTCATGTATCTAAAATTCCAAAAACATTTCTTAAGATACCTAACATAATATTAAAACACTTTTATAATAGGTTTTCACATAAATATATAATAAGGCTTCCCTTATATACCACCCCATGGTAAAAAACAAGCCACTATCACTACCATCACCCATCCCTAACCTCGTCCATGGATAATATATGGTAAAACAATTTTATATTTAATCTTGCCATTAGAAACCCATTTATTAACCATTTCAAATTTCCACATTCAAAATACTTTATAATTATTAATTTCTTATTAAGAACTAATTTAGTTTCAATTACTCAATAAAATAATGGAATTTTAATTTCCCAATACCCACTTATAACATGCTTTTATGTGTGTGGATAATATGATGCATTTCACATAAATTCCAGAGTTCCTAGAATTATTCATGCATACTAAATTCTCTTACCATTTCAGTCTATAAGGAAAATCTTCTAAAATAATAAAAACACACTATAAGTGCATCACTCAAGGTGAAATAATATTCAACTATAATAAGAAACATCATGAAAAACAATCCCACCTGGGGCACTCTGGTTTCCCCCCAAACATGGGTTAGATACTATAATGCACAAGATCATGAACAATGACCGACTCATCATTGTCTCACATCTAGCATTAAAAAATAATAAGAAAACTAACAAGAAAAGATAATAAGTTTCTTCTGAAACATATTTTTGACATCCTGAACTAGGCTCCACATACTAGTGCCCTGATACGGTTGGCCACATTACCTGCAGCACACCTCCCTATATTCTAGCGGCTACCTACTAGCAGTGATGATCTAATATGCATTGTGGGGAGAATATAACAACTTTATCAAAGTAGAAAAATAAATAACATCAATATATCAATATTCATGATAACAATAAATAGTTTTGAATAACCTATAACAACCAACAAACTTAAATAATCCCAAAATAGAAGAAAATGACTATAAACCAAAGCTGTTAATATGTCATATCATATTTGTGCGAAGTGTAAAATAAAAAATGAAAATAAAAATAGTCTATTTCAACCTATGTGGGTCCCGAAATGATTTCTAGTTCTTTGATCCAAGATCCAAACCATATCCAAACTCCGACACCTAACTTAGGGTTCATGCCCTTATCTTATCCTGCAAATTTGAGGTATATTCAGCAACAGATCATGCATTTTGTGTTGGGTGTGAGTAAAACATAGTAGCCTACCCCCAATGGTTTATAAATCAATATCCAATCTATAATAGTGGAGCATACTGTAGCAGGTACTGTAGCGTACTGTAGCAGTGGTGTACTGTAGCAACGGTGAGCACTGTAGCGGCGGCAGGGCACTGTAGCGGCTGCAGGGCACTATAGCGGTGGCGGGTACTGTGAAGTACTGTAGCAGTGCAGGTACTGTAGCAGTACTATTCACAGAATGGGCTTCGGGCTAAAAAAATGGGTCTACGGGCCATGTAATGGGCTAAATGCCCACTGGGCCATCGGGCTATGTAATGGGTCTCCCTCTACCTAGTTAAAAGAGGTCTTTGCTTTCCTTTTATAATAAATGAGGCTGTTTCCCCAACCTTTAAAAAAAAATTAAATTAGAAAAGAAATGTAAACATGCTTAACATTTATTATTCTTTAATTAACCATATAAACCCCCTAGGTTCACAGTGACACATAAACCAATAATACCTACTTCGTCCTATGGAAGAGTAAGAATTATACATAAAGGGATATCATGATTCAAACTTTCATGGGATTTTATAATTCCATTTACATTCAAGTTTCACAATCATTCATCGGGGACTAGATCATTAGTCTATCACCCCATGGGTATTTAGAGTAGTAGTCCTTAAACAAAAACTCATTATTCAAACTTAAATAAATAAATAAATAAATATCTCAGGGACCTAGAGATATAGTTTGAAACACCATGGGTATTTGGAGTATCGATATCTAATCTCCAACTCATTGATCAATCATCCACAATTATCACATATCATGGTTCCATATTCATAACTCGTTTATCAACTATTTTTTACAAAAATCATTCACTCATCAAAGTTAATATATATATATATCCCTTTAAATAACATTATCAAAAAATGAAATAAAGATTCAGTTCAAATCCCTTAAACCATTATTTCCCTTTTTTATTTCTCTATTATCATTTTAGGATTATTGGAACACCCCATGGGTAACTGTCAGACCTGGTATCAAATCTTCAATTGTCCGATTAGGGTATGTGAATGTTTTTTGTGTTAGGGGAATTAAATTATATTTTATTAATTTAAAAATAAATAGATAAAATTGGAAAAAATTCCACAATTTAACACAAGCACAATTATAATCAAGATAATAAGAATTAAAATTTTTGCCACCTACCTCAAGATCATTGATGAATTCTCGCCAAACCTAAACCCTCAATTCGATGTAAAATGAATAAATTCATAATGGTGAAGGAAAAAACAGATCAAAGACTAGGATCAAGATTCAATGAGACAATATAAACAAAAAATATAGATCTACACCATCATCAATAGATGAAAATATACCCTAATTCAAATGTAAAGAGAGATAAGGGAGATAAAAATCTATACGATGAAAAAATTAGACATTGTCGAGGAGATGATCTTTCAACTTGGTATTTAGTTCAACAAAAATTAGGCTTTTGGAACCCTGAAATCCTCCAGTAAGCCTCCAAATTTTATGGAATTTGTTTCTGGATGAGATGGGGTGTTTATAGACATAAATCAGGGGTTCATTGATTTGTTATAAATTTCCCAGGGGTTTAAAATTCCATTTTCATGGTTTCCTACATGGGGAAGATGGTTACTAGTAGATGGGAACACAATTTGTTTAACCATTCACCAACTATGAAATCCCAAATATTCTATGGGTGAACATTTTTCTAGGGTCAGGGAAATTGTTTGGGAAAACTGTGCCCCAATTTTGCACTACTCGAAAACCCTCCAAAAACATTCAAACCTCACAAAAACAAACCCACGACAATATCTGTCCAATATATGATAAAAGTAGGTAAAATTAATATAAAAAAATCGTGATACTACTCTAGAAATGTCATGATCTTACAAAAATTCTTAATTTTATGATCTAATACAACATATTTAATTATTTTTAAATGAGTCCTAGTATTAATAAGTATATCAATACTTGTGTACAATATTGATATTTCCCTTCTAGAAATCCTATACAGTTGGTATTGGAACTGAGAAGATCATGTCTTTATTAGGGTAACCAAATTAGGTTATGACAAATAACCCTTCTCAGATGATGAAACCTATTCCATAGTGAGGTAATCTTATGTCAAGTCATTTTATGTGACAAAATTCCCTATAATTTGATTGGAATACAAATCAAATTACAAATGAGTAATGAATTGAGTCTTTGGAGGAGATAATTATATACGTAGGATTGAATTAAATGAAAAAGTATACTGTAACAACCCTGGTATTAATAGAATAAATTTTTTTCATACATATTAATATTTATGAATAATATATTGATATTATGTTAAATAGTACACTTTTTTTGATATCTTACTCAACACAAAACAACAGGTTTCTTTGAAATCTCACATTGCACAAAACTTTGAGATATATCAAAAAATAAAAGAATAATATTATTATTTTAAATGGTAGTAAACACCTAGCAATTGTATTAAAGTAAATGAAAATAACTAACTACAATATGATTACACATGTTTGTTAAATATCTTTACATTTATCCAATAAATTTTATAGGCTTAAAATAAGAAAGAATATTATTTTAAGTACGAAATACTCTAATATTTTATAAAATTGCGGTTTTACCCCCTTTTGATGGTGAACCCTTTTTAAATCTTGTTTTTTTCACTTTTATATGTTATATTTTAAAAAATCAACTTCTTCTTTATAATCGGAACAGAAAAATTTACTTTTAATAAAATTTTGGTATTTTACGGATAAAGTTCAAATTTTATTGAATAATGATAATACTACATTTTAATTCAAAACTATATTTTCATCTAAATTATTTATATAGTTAGATTTTCATTTTAATTAGTTTTATAATATAATTGGATTATATTTTTACCTTTTAATTCAATTTTGTTAATTGGAATTAATTTTACATTGAAATTTGACATAAACACATTTCAATCTTTTGATAGTCATTACTTCTTAAAAACTTGTTTTTTGGTTTTGACAACAGGAATTAATTATAAATTAATAAATGAAAATTATACATTTTGAAGTTGGAAAAATGGATTCCATATTTGGAATTAAGAGGTCCAAATTGTGTAAATAGGTACCTTTTTTTATTTTTAGACACTATGATTAGTAACTTCAGTAATTATTATTTTTACCATGGTTAAAGGGTAAATCCTGAAAATAAGGGTAACAAAAAATATTATTATAATAATATTAAACTACCATACAAAGTGTCCTAATTCTATTGGATTAGATATTTCAAACCATGGGAATCCATGGGTCGATTTGGGGACCCCATGGAGCCACTTTGATGTGAAAATGTCATTTTATAATAATTAATTTAAAGTATAGAAAAATATCACATAAAATTATATCTTTTACTAAAACAATTTTTATGCAGGGTTATATAAGTTATCTATTAGAATATTAAAATTAATTATATGGAAAAAATATTTCTTACAACATTTTATTTTATTTATAATATTTAGACATCAAATATCGAATTTTTTTTTGACACAATGATGATGCAATGATTTCTTTATTAATGAATGATTTAAATAAATGAGATTATAAATATTAAAATAAATTTATTTTGAAACTTTTTATACCATCAACGAATTTTATGGATTCTTATGACTTGGTATATTTGAATTAATTAAGGTTTTTTTTCGAATGAATAAAGTTGTTATGGATTTTTTAAAGTCGTGATATAAATAGTAAAAAAATTGACATAAATGAGTTTTTAAAACAAATACTATTTTATTAAATTATCTAATAGTCATAAAAATATAATATTTAGTCAAATAAATTATATAATTTTGAAAATATCATTAATGAACTACTTCAAGTTTCATTGGAATTTTATAGTAACTATATTAACGATATATTATGAATATAAAAGAAGACTTGGTAAGAGTTAAATTAGTTAATTAAGGGTTAAAGCTAAAAGATAAGGTTAAATTTGTGACCTAGACCTCTCTAAAACCCATTAGTTGAGAGTTTTTCGACCCAAAATCATATTATATTTTAAATAAATTACTTTGTGACCATTTGAAAATGAAAATTATTTTATAATAAAATAATTTTTTCAATACATTCTTAAAGTGCCCCTCCACCCTCTTATAAAAGGGAATCACCTATAATGCTTATTCACACCTATCAAGCCCCTTGGTTCATCCAAAATCTCCCCAAAAAATATCCCAACCTCCCTCTATTCCTCCTAGAATCCTCAAATTTGGCATAAGGCAATTCTGAAAAGCGTTTTAGCTTCAATCCAAAGGAGTAACCCGATTTGTGGTAATGTCATGTCTCAAGATTCTTTCATTGATTTACCTTATCCAACCCAAAAGATATCTTTATTCAATTATTTTATAAAAAAAATAGTATCTTAAATATACTAGGTTGTTTTTATGATACTTATTATAACTGCACTTATATAAACCTCCATTTAATGGATAATAACACACTTTTTTCTGTGTACGACGAACTATTGCCTCACGAAATGATGATTGCTCAATTTTCTCCTACCACCACTCATGGTGGCCATTTTAATGGAACTGTATTTATATATGATATATATTATAATTATATTGTATCTATTATACTGTAATTTGTATTTACAAACATTTTTTAGGCTTTTCATGATGTGAAAATACGATAATTTCATTTGAGGAAGTCTGGACTACCACCCCCTCAAAGTGATACGACTCATTAATGCCATAAATGGAACATATAAATGACAGAGTTAATGAAATTATGTTAAATATATATCATATTATATTATAATGTAATTAAAATAGACCTATGTATCATTTATTTTTCATTTATTTAATATGAAAAATTAATGAAAGAAACGTTCATGCGTACGTACGACTTACCGTATCCATTAATAATGAATTTAATTTCTTATCTCCAAATGATATATAAAATTATAAATACATATATAATCGATATATTTATATTTAAATCATGAATAATTTTCAGGAAATAATTTACTTTTGACCACACAGACAATTTGTAATTATAACAAGATCATTTTCGACTCAAGTACCAAATATTGATAAATCGATCAATATTAACTTAAATAATTATATAATGATTTTAATGAGGTAATAAGTGATATAAAAGGAATAATAAATATGAAAAAGGATATTAAACAAGTATAAATTAACTTATGTTTATTATTCTGGAAGAACATGGAACATACATGATGAGTTGGACTTAAGGTAAGGGAACCTTTCACCCTCCTCCTTTAGTCAAAGACTTCTTTTATGATATGTATTTTAATTTCCATTTTCATATGTTGGGATGTGTTCTTATATATACTTATATATTTCAATTTTATGTAAAAGTGATGAGAGTCCATTTTCCCTCTCATCTACTCATTTTCTTAATTTTTATGTGTCGCCGTTAGACTGCCTAATTTTTTTAAGGGAACTTCTTAACCCAATTTCCATTCTATGGTTTGATCTTCTACTTCTTGATTATTATGTTCAATGATTTTGTGAGAAATAACTTTTTGATATACTATCTTGTATATATACTTGATTTATGTGTATTTATAGTTAATACACATAATTGATCCATTCCAATTGAAGATGAGGAAAATGAAAATGGCATATGAAAGGTATGAATTATTTCTTAGCTCATGTTTTGACATTATTGAAAAATGAGGACATTTTGAATGATTTGGTTTATAGGAAGGAAGTATAAAATAATAATATAGAAAACATGGATAAAGTATCATGAAAAATGTTCTATGTTTAAGATGTCTACATTTTAGGAATTCAAGAGTTATGTTACATATCTGGATGATGAAATGTTTAAAAGTAATAATGCTCTTTTGTTGATGGGATTACTTTAGAAGATATTTCTCTTTTATGTGGAACCCTAAATTTTTTTATGTGAAAATTCAATTTTAGGAAGAATTATATTTTCTTTTTTGGATATTTATAAAGAACCATTTGGGATTATAAGATCCATGAATATCAGGAAATTATAAGTTTTTACGTTTCAGGATGAAAATGAGAGGTGTGAGATATCCTTTGAGGTTAAAACATGTTATGGATATTTATAATAATTTTATCTCATTTTGTTAATTTTATTATAATTATACGGTTTTTGAAAAAGGAAAACATGCAGACCATGTGAATACCCATCGCGTTGGACAAATCTGTGGGAATCAAACCCACAACCAAAGTGTGACTAAGATTTATCACCTACCACTAGACTACGTGAAGTGCATAGTTAATATTAATAGTTATTTTTAGTTAGATGATTTTATTGATCAGTAATAAATTTATTTTAGGATCCTATGTTTTATTAAATGGATATCTTCAGTATAGGAAATTGATTTGGGGATTAAGTGATAAACGTTATTTTGGAAGATGTTCTCTCTTTTGGCTAAAATATATGCTTAAGGAAAATAGAATACTATGGGATTTAATTTGTGGAGTAATGGTTGAAAATTTATTTTGGAAGAATCTATGTTTCTACTGTATATATATGGTGATTTGGGTTATTTACTGAAATGATTATCCTGTCATAGAGAAAATGTGATTAGGTTAATTTGACTTCAATATGAGACTTTAAGAGTAGTCGATGTTATTTAGAGATAAATGTTAAGTTTTATCATGGAATACTTGGTGATCAAATCCTTATAAAATTTTAAGTTTCAATATTAGTTTGTATTACTTTGAATAATTTAAAAGAGAATTGTTTTTTAATGGTCTTTGTTGAACTTTGGGTATGGTTTTCTGAATTCTGGAGATTAAAGGATTATTATTTTTGGGGGACTATCTGATCTTGTACTAAACATTTTGGTTTTGGTTAATTTATAAATATAGGGAAAATATATAGTTCATCATTCTTGGATTATGTGATCCTCTAGAAGTTTATTCAAGAACATCTGATATGACCAAGTTATATTGAGTATTCATTGTCTGGAGAAAAGACGAGTTTGTGGTAGAAATTTATTAAAGGATGAAACTCTACTTGAAAAGTAAGTATATTTACTTATGTTTTTATTCATGATAATAAATAAATTCATCAAATTTATTAAGAGGAAATAAAAATAAAAAATTTGTTCGTTTAATTTTCCTATTGTGAAATTGAAGACCGTTTAGCGCATAACAAGTTTGTGGATTTCTTGTGGTTAAATTTCTCCTGATCATGTTTTCTATCACTCTCCATCAGAACATGATGGTTAGTTTTTCTTGCATATCCATGTTTTCATGCATGTGACCCTAGTATTTTTTATCTCGGGATACCTTTGTACTTCTATTTATTTCTTTAAAATTGATATTTTTATTGACTATTTTTACAATGTTGGACTCTAAATGATGTTTCTGATCTAAATATTAAAATTGAGAGGACATAATTTCTAAAAGGGGGGAAGGATGTAAGGACCTAGGTATTAATAGAATAATACATTTTTATATCTATTAATATTTATAAATAAGTTATTAATTTACTATTAAATAGTACACTTAGTCCGATAGCATACTCAACACACAACAATGGGTTTCTTTGAAATCTTAAATTGCACACAACGTTGAGTTATACCAAAAAATAATAAAATAACATTATTATTTTAAATAGTAGTTAACGCCTAGCCATTATGTTGGATGAAATGAACAGAACTAAGTAAAATATAATTATACATGTTTTTTATATGTCTTTACATTTATCTAATAAATTTTAGAGGCTTAAAATAAGAATGGATCTGATTTTAAGCATAAAATAATCTAATATTTTTTTAAAAGGTTGTTTTAGAGCCTTTTGATGGAGAACCCTTTTTTAAATCTAGTTTTGTCACTTTTATATGTTCTATTTGAAAAAATGAAGTTATTATTTAAATTTTGAATATCAAAATTTACTTTGGATGAAATTTTGCTATTTTTCTGATAAAGGTCATTTTTAATAAATAGTGAAAAATACTACATTTTAATTCAAAGATGTATTTTCATATAATTTATTTATATATTTATATTTTACTTTTAATCTGTTTTAAAGTATAATTGGGTTATTTTTTTATCATCTAATTCAATTTTGGTCATTGGAAGTAATTTCACTTTTAAATTGGACATAAACACATGTCAATCTTTTGATAGTTATAACTTCTTAAAAACCCACTTCTTGGTTTCGACAAGGGAAATTAATTTTAAATTAATTAATGGAACTTAAGT
This sequence comes from Viscum album, assembly GCA_963277665.1. Taxonomy (NCBI): domain Eukaryota; kingdom Viridiplantae; phylum Streptophyta; class Magnoliopsida; order Santalales; family Viscaceae; genus Viscum; species Viscum album. The sequence continues at coordinate 865,375,125 of OY728137.1, read as the reverse complement.
GTTTTGAATTTGGAAAAAATTATTCAATATTTGGAATCATGAAATCCAAATTTTGTAAATAGGTACCTTTTATTTTTAAACATTATGAATAGTATCTTCAGAAATTATTTTATTTACCATGGTTAAAGAGTAAATCTGGTAAATGAGGGTAAAAAATAATATTATAATAATATTAAACACCCCTAACATGTTTCCTAATCCAATTGGATGAAATATGTCTTACCAAATTCATCCTTGGGTCTATTTTGGGTCCCCATGGAGCCACTATTATGTGAAAATGATATTTTATAAGAAATAATTTAAAGTAAAGAAAAATATAACATAAACATATATCTTTTACTAAAATATTATTATGTGGGGTTATATAAGTAATATCTCCGACTATAAATAGTCATCATAATTTAAAAATATTTCCTACATCATGATATTTTTTTATAATTTTTATAAGTCAAATAAATAAATTTATTTATGACATAATGATGATGTAGTGATTTCGTTATTAATGAATGATTAAAATGAATGATATTCTAAATATTAAAATATATTTATTTTAAAAATTTTTATGCCATACAAAAAATTTAGGGATGATTATGACTTTTTATATTTGAATTAATGAATGTTTTTTAAATAATCAAGTTTTTAAGGATTTTTTGAACTCAAGAAATGAATAGTGTAAAAATTGACAAAGATGACTTTAAAAAAAATACTATTTTATTAAAGGATATAATATTCATAAAAATCTAAGATTCATCTAAATAACTTATCTAATGTTGAAAATGTCATTAATGAATCACTTTAAGTTCTATTTTCATTTTCAAATATCTATATTAACCATATTGTATGTATATACAAGAAGACGTGGTAAGAGTTAAATTAGTTAACTAAGGGTTAAAGTTAAAAGATAACATTAAATTTGTGACCTAAACCTATCTAAAACCTATTGGTTGAATTTATTTTTACCCAAAATCATATTATCATTTAAATAAATGACTATGGGACCATTTTAAATCGGAAATAATTTTATTATAAAATAATATTTCAATACCTTCCTAAAGTGACCCTCCTCCCTCGTACAAAAGGGCATCAACTCTAACCCTGAATCACACCTCTAAATTACCTTGGTTATTCGAATATCTTCCCAAATAATCTCCCAATATCCATATCTTCCTTCTGGAAGCCTCACCTTTGATATAAGAAAATTCAATAAAGCTATTTAACTTAAATCAAAAGGAGTTACCTGATTTGAGGTAATGTATTCTCTCAAGCTTCTTTCATTTATTTTCCTTATACAACCCCCTAAACACTCTTTATTCCATTATTTAATAAAAAAGTATCTTCAATATAAAATGTTTTTTATTATAATGATAATAATTAAACTTACACACACCTCTATCTAATGGATACTAGCATTTTGTTTCTGTGTACGTCGAACTACTGCCTCACGAAATGATGATTGTTCGATTTTCCCCTACCACCTTTCATGGTGGCCATTATGATGGAACTGTATTTATATATGATATATATTATTTTTATATTTTCTTTGTGATAATTTAATTTTTATTTACAAATATACCTTTATTCTTTTCATGACGTGTAAATACGATAATTTTATTTGAGGAAGTGCAGACTACCACCCCCTCAAAGTGATATGAATCATTCATTCCATACATGGAATGTATAAAGGATAGAATTAATTAAATTATGTAACATATATATCATAAAATATTATACTATAATTATAATATACCAATGTATCGTTTAGTTTTCATTTATTTAATATGACAAATAAATTAAAGCAACGTTCATGCGTACATACGACTTACCATCTCCATGAACGGTGAATTACATTTATTATCTCCAAATATTATGGAATTTTATAAATACATATATACTATAAGTATATATTATATTTAAATCAAAATTACTATTTTGGAGATAATCTACTTTTTGACCACATGGACAATTTGTAATTTTAACAAGATCATTTTCGACTCATGTACCAAATATTGACAAATGGATAATATTAACTAAAATAATTATGTAATGTTTATTACGGGGTAATAAGTGATATTAAAGGAATAAACATGAAAAATGTTCTAAAAAAAGTATAAATTAACTTAATTTTATTATTGAGGAAGAACAAGGAACATATGTGATGAGTCTGACTCAAGGTAAGGGAACCTTTCACCCTCCTCTATTAGTCAAAGAATTATTTTATGTTATATCTTTTAATTTAGATTTTCTTATTTTGGTATATGTTATTATATATCCTTATTCTTTCCATTTTATGTACAAGTGATGAGAGACCCTTTTCTCTCTCATCAACTCATTTTCTGATTTTTTATGTGACGTTGTTAGGCTGCTGAAATTGTTTAAGGGAACATCTTAACCCCATTTCCATTCTTTGGGTTAATCTTCTACTTCTTGATTATGTCGTGCTATGATTATGTGAGAAATAACATTTGATATCCTATCTTGTATTTATAATTTATTTATGTGTATTTATAGTGAATACACATAATCAATCAATTTTATTAACAAAATGATCTTGGAAGGGACTTAGTATCAATCTCTTTTCATTGAGTCATATTTTGGTTTATAGACGAACTTCTTTTGTACAGTGTATAATTATACCATTTTTCCATTTAATTTAATTAAATGGTTTTCAAAAGGAATTTTTTTCTATGAAGTTTTTTACTAAATGAAAAAAAGAATGTTTCTTTTTGACGTTTGTGGGATAATGACCATTCCTCCGCTGTGGGTATTATTTGATGTTTGGTTTCCTTAAAAAGACGTAATTTTTATAAAGGGAAAATAAATAGCACATACCCCTTTTAAATATTTTGGTATTAGAAATTTTGTTGATTATGTCAATATCTTGAAATGATCCATTGTTATTGCTATGTGGAAATGTTATCTTTCCTTTATGATTCTTTTATTTATTATGAATATGCTATGGTTCTTTGGCATTGTTTATGTGTATAGGTGGTTCTGTGATAAACCTAGGGTGGGTGAACCCGAGATATCTCTCCAATGAATTGGGTAATATAATGGAGGTAAACATTAATGTTTTTAAAAATATGTTTAGGGAATATACTGTGATGGGAATTGCAAAAGTAACTCCTTATGTAGCTGTGAAAGCTATAATGTAAGTATGATATGGATGCCACAAGTTACATTTATGATTTATGATTTTTGTGTTTTATTCATAAATCATATTATTTCATGAGGTATGTTAAAGAACTCATGTTTTATTAGTGAAAAGAATTATTTCATTGATTTTCATGTATTGATGGACTAATGTTTTGTCTCATTATTTTATAACCCTTTCTAAGTTTTTATGCCCATCATATGTTTTTGAAATGTTTTTCATAGGGTTTAAGGAAGGGTAAGATAAGAGATTAATTCAAGAATATTTATTTCAGGAAAATAATTCTTGTTTTATTTATGGTGTTTTATTGTCGTGGAAAAAATTTGTTAGTGTATAAGTGTCTAGATTGTAATAATTGAGATGTAATGTAAAAGTTGTGGCCAAATTCTCTAAAAATCTAAACCTAAAAAGATCTTCAATGTCGAATTCTTGATATAAGTAAAGATTATTTTATGTTTAAGGCTGTGGCCTTATATATACACTTACAATTTATTATATAAAAGGTGATATCAATCAATGTTGGTTGTTTATCCAGAATACTGGGGAGGAAAAAGAAATAGAACACATTGAATGTAATGGTTTTAAGGAGAAATTATTTTACAAATATTTCCCTCATGAAAAATAAATTAAAGTGAATACAATTTTTATTATATCCATATATAATGAGGAAGAACATTTTTCTAAGTACGAGGATGACTTTACAAGGTCATACTGGTATACAAAATATTATATACGCAACACGTAGTTCAATGTTGACAGTTTCTTTTAAGGGATTAATCCAAGGTCCTGAAAGGATATGGTCTCCCAATTTGTTTTTAATTTGATGAAATTATTTTATGTGATATAAAAATCAGGAATTATTTCTATAGTTCTTATATGTTTAAGGGAAATCCAGAAAATTAGAGGCTGAATGAGCACTAAGAAAAAGGTAATGCATCGAAGAAGAAGAAGATAATGAAGAAATTTCCACCTTGTGAGAAGTATGGAAAGGATAATCAGGGAAATGACTGAAGGGGTTGAGATTTTGTTATAAGTGTAGAGATAAGGTTCATTAGGATATATAATGAAAATTGATGAGGGAAAATACCTCTATTCAAATTTAAACTGTAGGGATATGGGGAACAAGGAAAATGAATTCCCCAAGCATATGGGGAATCTATCAAAAAATCGGCTTATGGGAGAAGGACAAGATTATGTTATCACTATAGACAAGATAGAAATACCCAATGATGTGGAGTTTTGTACATTAATCATGGATTCAATTTTTTGTAATTTTTTATTTAATTCTATATCCTCGCACTCTATTATATATTCCATGTTTTCCAATAAAATTTGACATTTTCCAAGCACATTCTGAAGGGAGTTGTTATTCAAAAATCACAGTGGAAGTATCACACCAATAAGGATCTGCCAAGAATTTTTAAATTTTACACATAAAAAATATTTGTTTGATGACCTTATTATCATACATATGGTTGAATTTGATATATTCCTTGGTATGGACCAACTTTCAAAATATGATGCAAAAATATTTTATAAGAAGATAAAAATTATGATTCCTGATGAAGATGAAAAATTCATTATTGTTTATCAATTTTTGATATTGTAGTGCACGAAATACTGATACCATAATGATTATAATATTAGTTAATAATATTTAATTATATTTTATTATTTTTTTAATGTTAAAAAATAATATTAGATCACTTATATATTAGTTATAATTAATAATCAGTTCATGCGATGAAATGTTCAGGTCAATTATATAGGTTGAGAGATTTCACATAGTTTTTACTATAGACTTAACTGATTATTTGTAATGTTCAATTAAAATAAATATAAATTTAGGGAGTATATTTATGGCTTATATAAAGAGAGGCATTAAACATTGACATTGTTGAACCACTCTTGACTAGGTCTATTATTGATTGTCCTTAAAAAAATTCCCCATCATCCTTTTTATGTTTAGAGGCACTAATATACTATGGGAGTTATAGTAGACCCCTAAAATGATGCATGATTCAATACAACCCATCGATATATTATAGAAAAAAGAACAAGATTGTCTATTTTTTGGATTTTCATTTATAATATGATGGATGGTAGTATTAGAGACAATCATTGGTGGAAGGTACATGTTCTTCATTTTATAATTACATAGTTTCTATTTACATAACATGGTGATTTTTTGTTTCTATTTGTTATTTCTACTTTTGTATTGAATAAGAAATATTTGATCCTTATAATCCTATTAGTGAAATCTTAGCTTTACAGGGCTTCCTCATACTAAAAATATTAAACAAAATGAATTTTTTTGAAAATTATAATTTTTTCATCAAATATATTATGGAAGTTTGTATAGAAAATGGATATCATATTTTAATAATAGTATAATATGATATAGGTAATGATCTATTGTTTGATTTAAGATATTTTATATTAAAAAAATGATATTGACTTTAACTATTGATTGTTTTAAGATATGTGATATCATAAAGCTTGATAAGACTATATAATATGATATATGATACCGTAAATGGAAACAAAATCCAAATTGATTGGTTTTTATTATATCATATTTATGAAATAGTGTGTTTTATAATATGGTTGTGTTGATCTATTCATGTAAAAACTATCATATTTCCTTAGAGATATCTATGTTTTTTGTAAAATACAACACTCATACATATAAGTTTATTTCATAGCCATGATTTATCTATCATAAAACAAATAATGGTCGGGTAAAGTGATCATATATATAATGATATATGTCTTAAAAAAAGATCCAGTTTTGAAAAAAAATCAAGGATAATAATTCAACATTGATCCTGAAATTTAATATATATGAAAATTTAAATTTCACTTATTTGAAATTAATAATTGAATTATTTAAATATTAAAATGATTATAATTTTTTAAAAACATAGTTTTATATATTCAAATAATATTTAAAGAGTTTATATTTAATTATATATAAAATTTCAATAATTAATTTCTATTTTTTTTCTAGAACATTTAATAAAAAAATTTATAATCCTTAAAATTATCAAATAATTTAACTAGTGTATCATCTCTGAGCCGGTGATGAATTCGATAAGGTTATTTAAACCAAGCCAAAAATATTTGGTATTTATTATATAGGATTAAATTGAAATTTTCAGGGTTAATAATTTAAATATTTTTTATAAATATAAAATAAAAAAATATAAAATGTTTTATATTTATTTAATAAATTTTCATAAGTTTAAATATAAATTTTTTTACAAAGGATTTAATTTTTATGTTTTTTAATGTTTTTAAAAAGTATTTGGGATAATAAGATCAATTGTTTATATGATTTATGATATGTTATATTTAAATTATGTAGATTTTTTTAAATATTAAGTGCATATTATTTAATAAAAAGGAGTTCAAAATTTATCTCATATTTTGAATATAAATAATATTGTGTTAAAACTAGGTAAATGATAATGTGAAATTTTAATATTACATAAATATGAATTGATCTTTTTTATCCATGTTTAATGTAAATTTTATAGAGTTTATATTTTTTTATTTATGAATCACTCAAAAATTAGCTTCTCATATTAGAATATGCTAATTATTGATTCATTTTATTCATTTCCATCCTAAATACTTGACATAAGTTATTTATATAATTAATTAATGTATTATATAGTGAAAATTTTCAGATTCTTTTATATATTATCATAAGTTACTTTACAAATCTACCCACTATATAAGGTAATTGATTTTGTTTTCTTTCACTATAACTCCTTCTTATTCATGAGTATTATTATGTGTTACACTTAAACATTGTTTTAATGTATTAATTTTTTTGATCGAATAAGGATAATAAAATAAGTAATTAGATGAAAATAAACATGTAATTTTAACATAATTATATTATATTATGGGAGTAAATCCCTATTGAAATAATTAGTATCTAGTTACTTCAAAGAAAAACACCTGTCAATACATCTATTTTCTAAATTTGTGGGTTATGAAAATGTTTAGTTCCAATAAATAAACATTCTTATGTAATTAATTTATTGGATGACCCCAATATGATGTTATAACTGTTGTCATTTAATTCGGGTTATACATTCCAAGATACCCAACTAGGATTAGATTACTTAAAGAATAGTGTTTGATGAATCCATATAACAGGCTAGGACAACCAAGTATCCACTCAACCACCCATGATTCTTATATGATATTATTAACATTTCAATATACATATACTATGATGTTTTATAAGAAATACTAAATATATGAAAATCATTGTGAAATATGGATCATGGGCCACTAATGGTTATGGATTAACTCTAAAAGGTATTATAATTTTAGTGTGAGGAAATTTAATCAATGTATCCGTTAAATAGATATAAAACATGATATATATATAACAAAAGATATTGTTGAAGATATAATAGGAACATCATCATAATTGATCATAAATTTGAGGTAAATCATAATGAAATGAGAAATAATGTGTATTTATCATCATTGATGGGTATAATAACTTATGAACTATTCTTATTTATGAAGAAATATTATATGTGAAAAAAATCCATAGTTACCTACTATTGATATTGTTCAGCATCCAGAACTTGATGTTTATGAGAATCATAAAATAATTCACTTAAGGTTGCAAAATTCATTATGAGAATTATTTCTAGAAGATCTTTAGTATCTACTCGTATACTCAATGTTATTCATTGTACTGATGAATTTGTGGGATTGAGGATATACACAAATGATTTGTTTTGATAATGAATTTGTTCTAAAAATATCATTGGAATTTTTCTATGAATGCAGGTTAATTCAAGAAATTGTTTATTCATTTCCCCCACTTTATTAAGGATGGGAGTGGAAAAGAAAGGGGTGTGTCCAACTAGTAAGGTCATGAGTTTTCCTCTTAATATAAAGAGGGTATTTGATTCGTTTGGATGTTCTAAGTGAGAAATTTGGACCAAAACTAAAATAATATACTGAGGCAAATTGAGGGACTAAAAATAACAATGTAGAGGTTGGATGGGTAGTTGTTCTAATCTAGTATTATGGACCATACATGTGAGCATGTAATTTCATGTCTAGCCTCTAGGTCTATGTTGAATGTACACTACTGTAAATCTTATAGTCATAGGAAAATATTGGGTGGTCTAATAATCAGACATAGTCATAGAATACAATGGTGGTGTTAAGAATGAGAGGAAAGTATTTCAAAAAAATTGAATTTTTTTGAGATATATAATGTTGTTCAGGAAACTACATTGAGGTTTCATGATAGCTATTAATGTTATAGAAAATAGTTATTTTTTTTAAGGGTATATGAATCCTAATGTACAGTTGAAAACTATTGTTAATATATAGGTATTAAAATATATATTAAAAATTGATAAATTTTTTAGTTTTCATCCATGAGATAAAGTAGAATGTTACAAAATTATGGTTATCTCGAATGAAAAAATTAATGTACTTGTCCATGATATATCTATGTAAAGATATGTTTTAGTTAACTAATTTTTCATATATTATAAGACAATTTTTTTAACATAGATTTATTATAAATAATAATAGACAAATCGTCTATGCATTATTATTATTAGATACATTTATATATGATATTTAAAAAATAAAAAAGGATTAATAAAATTATCCAGGATAAATGTGTTATTACAATGATTTGTTAATATATAAAGGATATTACCCAACCACCCTTAAGTGACATATTTTAATGAATAACATATTTTTAACACCCAAAGATTCTATGAAAAACATTCTTTAAATTTATCTGATGTATTGTGTTGTATGATACTCCAGTATTATCTTGTGTTATACACAACACCGTATTAGCTTGCAGTATATGCAACACTAATCTTGGATCGTGTTACACACAATTTTGAGTTTGTTTGATAGTAGTTATTCTACGCAACATTGAGTTTATATATATATATATATTCAATGTATTAATGAAATATGGTTGGATTTTGTTATACGCAACAAAAAAAGGAGTCCTGCACTACACACAACCCTGACTTGGCTTGCATTATACGCAATCACGACCTTCCTCGATAGCATGTGTTGTACGAAATACTGGGTTTTACTAAACAATGATATATTATTATAATATTATTATGGACTAGCCGTTATGAATATAATTAACTTCATTTTGAATTTTATAACATTATTATTCATCTTACATATTTTCTAGAACATGGTATGAGAACTAAATAATTTTTTCGGGTAAAATAAGTATTTTTCAAAAAATGCAGTTTTGATGCCTTTTGATGGCGCACCCACTTTAAATCTAGTTTTTGACATGTTTATAAGTTCAATTTGACAAAATAAAATTCTTCCTTGGAATCTGGATATAAAAATTTAATTGGGATAAAATTTCATATTATTCTGATAACTTTCATATTTTGATGAATAGTAAAAACACGCTATATTTTAATTAAAAACAACTTTTTTCATCACAATGATTTATATGGTTATATTATCTTTTTAATTGGTTTTAAAGTGTAATTATAATATATTTTTACCATTTAATCTAATTTTGGTTATTGGAATTAATTTCACTTTGAAATTGGATGTAAACAAGTATCAATCTTTTGATAGTTTTTGTTTCTTAAAAACACGCTATTTGATTCGATAACGGGAATTAATTTTAAAATTAATTAATTCCACTTCTATGTTTTGAATTTGGAAAAATAGAAATCAATTTTGAATTTGGAATATCAAATAATTCTTAGGCAGAATTTTTGGTTTTTTTCTGAAAAACTTCAATTTTCGATGAATAGTGAAACCACTTAGTGGTAGTTAAAAAAAATGACTTTTTCATTTAAATTAAATTTTACCGCTTCTGTGATTTGAATTTAGAAAATATGAGAGACACAGTTAATATCAGGGACTAAAATGTGGTTCAATGAGATGAAAATAATTTTTGGTGAATAGTAACTTTTTACTTTTTTTTACCACGGTTAAAAGTAAATAGGGTAATTAAGGGTAAAAATGATATTATTATTACCCTAACACATGTCCTAATTCTATTGGATAAGTGTAATTCGACCAAAAACAACCTTAGGAATAAAATATGACCATTTAGGCCCACTTGGATTAGATTAGGATGTTTATTATCAATTTATTTAAAGAAGGGTTAAAATAGTTAAAATCAAAGTTTAATAAATAAATCATTTTTAATATAGGGTTATACAGAAGATAAATTCGACTATAAATATTCATTTTAAATCTAAAAATATTTCCTACATAATGATATTTTATTTATAATTTTTAGACATTAAATAATTTAATTTATTTATGACACAAATATGATGCAGTAATTATCTTATTAATGAAATATTGACATAATTGATGTTATAAATACACAAATAAATATAATTTGAGACTTTTTATGAATTAAAATAATTTTCTAGTTTAATATTACATGATATTATTGATTTAATTAACTTTTTTCGAACTAGTCTTTCTGTTATGATTTTCACAAAAATCAATTACCAAATAGTGTCAAAATTGACATAAAATAGTTTTTAAAACAAATATTATATTATTAATTGTTATTTTATTCCTCAAAATCTAATGTTTGTCCAAATAACTTAGATAAGGTTATATATATTAATAATAAACAACTTGGGGTTCGTTTTTCTTGTTATAGTAAGTTTATTAACCTTATAGTGTAAGAAAACATGAAGACACGGTAAAAGTTAAATTATCTAACTTAAAGTTAAATATAAATTATAAGGTTAAAATAGGAACCTAAACCTGTCTTAATTATATTTTATTAGATTATTTATACCCATACCCACCTTATATTCAAAATAACTCAATTTTTAGCTATTAAAAACCGAATATGACTTTATAATAAAATAATATTTTTAGTTATTCCAAAGGTGCCCCTCTCCTCCCTTATAAAAGGGCACCTCCTCCCTCTCTTCCTCACACCACTTTGAGACTTCAATCTCGGCCAAAACCTGAAAAATTAAATTCTACACTTCCCTAGAAACATCCTAGAGGTTCTGGTCTTCTTCAAAGACCAATTTTAGTGCCCTAAGAGGAGATCTCAAAGAGGCGCTTCAAAGAAGAGGTAATGTACGTTACCAATTCTTTCAACTTTATTTCTTCTTCCAATTATCCTTATTTAGTTGTTTCATTATCAAGTAATAACATCAGTATCACTCATATAATGATATGTTATTATAATTATGAAACAACCATATTTCACCATTTATCCATCCTACATAAAATGAAATCACCGCATGTGCGTACGTACAGAATACTGTCTCCACGCCGTGGTGTAATCTATTTTCCATAACCACCTTACTTGGATGGGTATAATGGTGAAAGTAATGAATATATATGATTATTGTAAAGTGATATTGATTCTGTAATATTATACATACACTTTAATACAATTCCACAATCATGGGAATGATATCATCGCTCGTGCGTACGTACGGACTACCGTCTCCACGAAAGCGATGAGATTCATTTTCCATGATTAACCATTCAAGAATGATTATAAAGTATATATAATGAATAATAATGAAATATATGACATAATAATTCTAATGGATTTATTAATATATATATGTATGTCATCTATTTAATTTCATTCAATTCAATAAGGAAACGAAAACAACGTTCATGCATACGTACGACCTACCGTCTCCATGAACCGTGTATTTCCTTTTTTATAGATCTATAATATATATGTATATGATGAATATATATTATATATAAATCATATTTTACAGTCTGGAATTATGTAAATCAGGATATAAGTAATAATATCAAGAACGACAAGTCGAAACACATACGATAAATGAAATGATTTTACCCAAAACACTACTTTAACATGGAATTTACAAAAGAATGGGTAATATAAAGTCATAAGTGAAACATATATGATATGATAACAATGAATATGATCATTTAATAAGTTAATTACATTATTTAAATCATTATACAAGAGGTTCAAATAAATACGAAGCATATCATACCTAAGGTAAGGGATAATTCTGCAAATCTCATTTTTATCCAAGATTGCTTATTCGTAAGTATTTACTGGGGTTATTGATATCATCCATGTCCATGTTTTATAAAAGTGTATTCATGTATTTTTAAGTCCTTTTTACCCATTTTGACTTTTACCCTATGGTATGGAAGGAATCTTTCTTTTATTTACCCTACAAGGTACTTTTTGACTTTTCCGACAAAAGTACGAGAAGAATGTTTTTTTAACGTATACGACATGAAATGATTTTTATGGTTTTATAAAGCCTTATTTTCATGAATCTTCCTCCAAAATATTTCATTACTATTTTCAACAAAATCCTTTTCTTTTAAAATTGCATGACATTTTGTGAAAAGAAAATGATTTTGAAGAAAAAAGGATATTTTCCTCAAGAATTCATTTCAAGTGTTTTATCAAAACCATTTTCATCTAAGATGACATTATTTCACATGTGTATGTTTCAAGTATCATGTCTCTATGATTTACATGGTTCCACTTTTCTAATGATGAAATGATATCCAATTGTTTTGTATGGATTATGTTATGATGGAATGATGTTTATGAAACCCATTTTATTCTTAGGTTATGATGAATGATTTATGTTTATATTGTGGCACACGAAAGAATGATTTAAATATGATATGGGTGGGACCTATATCTCCCTCTAATTCATTAGGTAAAGATTTATATCTCATGAGATAGACATGGATGTAACGGCAAGTTAAACCGGTTCGGTAATACCAGACTGGAATGAGGAGTGAACTCGATTCAGAAAGGGACTTTGTCCACTAATATGGTCTTGGAAGCAATGCATTGGATACTATGGAAATAATATCATGTGATTAATGGTTTCAAAAATTAAATGTTTTATTTCCATGCTAATTTATCATGATTAATGTTTCTTTATGATCTATGCCTTACGTACTTCCATGTTTTATGTCATTGCTCAAGATTTTGATGTTTAGATTTTATGCTCCTGTTTTTTACCTTCAAATGTCTAAGGATTGTTTTATGTTCTATATGCTTACCCTTACTGAGCATTTGAGCTCACCCTTTATATGTTTTCTTTTCCCTAGGATTTAAGGAAAGGTTTTAGGTAAGAAAACAAAAGGGGAAGATCATTAATGGATATGTTGAAGATCTTTCACCACGCTTAGAAGATTATATTCCGAGTTTCCAAAGACACTAAACTATTACGATCCTTGTGTGTCTGTTTTTGTTATATATTAAGTATTCCGCAATAGTAATGTAATGTCCATGTACATCAAGCTTCAGGTCTCTACAGTTGGTATCATAGGAAAGGTTTAGTTAACCTTTGGAAACTAGAATGCGAAAACGTTAGTGATATCCCTAGTGATATTTCTAAGGTATGTCTAGGGATGTCCCTAAGGATAAGTATACGTATAGGATATAGTCCTAGAACTATAGTAATGATCATATAATTTAACCTAAGATTTCAAATATTGACGGTACTCCCCCTTTATTATGTTGTTTTCCCTAGTAAGATTTTTGCCTCTCACACTATTCTTTTTGGGTTTTAGAAAATGGATGGAAACATGAAGATTCACAATAATGGAGGATATGATGGACAATGAAATGATATTCTTCATGAGAAACCAAATGAAATGGGATTTGGAAGTCCAAACATCATTATTATGCCAAATCAGAAATCTCATAATATGATCAATAAACTCAAATTTGGTAAGTTTCCTGACTCGACTAATAAGAGAAAGATGGAGTTTCATGATGATCATAGAGGAAAGAAAGTTCAATTACCCCTACGCAAATCATGTGGGAAGAGGAATCATGGAGAATGGAACTGGAATATGCTTTGGGTGTGGAAAAGAAGGACACAAAGCCAGTAAGTGCAAAGGAAAAGGTTCAGTCAACACCATGGATGAGGATAATGGTATTGTTACGACATCAACAATGGTAAAATGTTTTAAATGTGGAATGTATGGGAATTAATCAAACCAATACCCTAAGGGAAAGTATCATGAATAGAATTAGTATGGTTGTATGGGTAGTATTTATGTTGATGATGATGAAGAGAGTACAAATGATATGTGAGATGAAAGAATTGTTGAGGCTCGGTCAATGTTTTAAGAAGTTAGTGGAATGATTACATGTTTATCAAGTGTAATTTTGTATAAGTAATCTCATGGTACTATGGAATAAAGAGACATCTAAGGATTGTTACAATGTTTTCTTTCCTTAAGTTTTGAAAGTGTATGATGAATGGTACCAGTAACCATGAAAGGTTATTCAGATATTTTTGGAAAGTAGATGATATGTGCATAATGAAGGGATAAGGAGAAAATGAAATGTTTGACAGTATTCATGAGCTCATGATTGATATAAGGACTAAGTGATATCATGGTTTGAGTATATAGAATTTTGAGGATTTTGGTATGTTGAAAGTTTTAACTTTTAACTGTATTCATGTTTTCACTAAGGTTCAATGGGTATTCATTTTTTTCCAGAGAATACATGATTAAGGCCTTCGAATGTTTGGAATGTGACCAACAAGACATATCTTATGATATATGGGGATCAACGATGGTATTGACATGCTTGTTATATGAACTCTTTGGTAATCATTTTCACTATAATATGATATTGGACAACAGTATTTTGGATAAGCCTAAAGATTGTAATGGATTATGTTGGACATAAGTTAATATTGCTTAAGGCTAGACATTTTTCGATATTATTGATGGAAAGTTATAATAATCTATTTTTGGAAAAAAAGGATAACCTGCAGGACAGACGACAACCCGTAGCATCAGACAAGGCTGTGGGAATCGAACCCACAACCGAAGTGCGATTGGCCTTTATCGCCTACCACTGGCCTACAGGAAGTCCCTCTTTAGTAGAAACTAGTTTTATTATATTAAGCAGTATGATATATGAAGTATAAGTCCATTTTAGGAACCATATATGATTAATCTCACAATTGATGGACTTATTTATTTTTGATAACTTTTCTAACCTTTTGTTTGAGATAGATGGAATGACCCATCATTCTATCACATGATCTCCTAACACTTCACGAATGAAAAATTCAACTTCATTTCTTTAAGAGATGAAGTGGAAATTGTCTAAATAATGACCAATGGTGAGACTGTACCAAAATCACGAAAGTAATTCTTCTAATTCCAATTTCATCAACTTTAGGGAAATGATCTTTAAAACAAAAAATGTTGTTATAGTGACCTTATATCCGATGAATCAGATGGTACCTTATATCATCACAAATCTATGGCTTTGTGATTGATGGCTTTTTCATAGCCATGTTCTCTACCACTCTCCATGAGAACTTGATGGTCATATTTTTCTTCCATATCCATATTTTCACCTATGTTCTCCTATATGGAAACCCAGTGATGAGTTACTTTGGGTAATCATTACATTTCATACTTTAGTTTTTAAAATTAAGTTTTAGTATTCCTTTTTACGATGTGGGTTTCTATAAATAGTAAACGATTTATAACCCCGACGAATTTTGAGGGCGAAATTCATTTTAAGGGGGTAGAATGTAACACCCCGAGATTTTATGAAAAACATTCTTTTAATTTATTTGATGTATTGTGTTTTATGATACCCCAATATTATCTTGCGTTATACGCAACACAGTATTAGCTTGCAGTATATGCAACACTAATCTTGGATCGTGTTACACACAATTTTGAGTTTGTTTGATAGTAGTTATTCTACACAGCATTGAGTATATATATATATATATATTCAATGTATTAATGAAATATGGTTGGATTTTTTTATACGCAACAAAAAAGGATTCGTGCACTACACGCAACCCTGACTTGGCTTGCATTACACGCAATCACGACCTTCCTCAATAGCATGTGTTGTACGCAATACCGGGTTTTACTAGACAATGATATATTATTATAATATTATTATGGACTAGCGGTTATGAATATAATTAACTAAATTTTGAATTTTATAACATTATTATTCATCTTACATATTTTATAGAACATGGAATGAGAACTAAATATTTTTTCGGGTAAAATAAGTATTTTTCAAAAAATGCAGTTTTGTTGCCTTTTAATAGAGCATCCAATTTAAATCTAGTTTTTGACATGTTTATAAGTTGAATTTTACAAAACAAAATTCTTCCTTGGAATTTGTATATAAAAATTTAATTGGGATAAAATTTTCATATTATTCTGATAACTTTCATATTTTGATGAATAGTAAAAACACTCTATATTTTAATTAAAAACAATTTTTTTCATCGCAATAATTTATATGGTTATATTATATTTTTAATTGGTTTTAAAGTGTAATTAGAATATATTTTTACCATTTAATCCAATGTTGGTCATTGTAATTAATTTCACTTTGAAATTGGATGTAAACAAGTATCAATCTTTTGATAGTTTTTGTTTCTTAAAAACACGCTATTTGATTCGATAATGGGAATTAATTTTAAAATTAATTAATGCCACTTCTATGTTTTGAATTTGGAAAAATAGACATCAATTTTGAATTCAGAATATCAAATAATTGTTAGGCTGAATTTTTGGTATTTTTCTGAAAAACTTCAATTTTCGATGAATAGTGAAACCACTTAGTGGTAGTTAAAAAAACTGACTTTTTCATCTAAATGAAATTTTACCACTTCTGTGAATTGAATTTCGAAAATACGAGAGACATGGTTAATATCAGCGACTAAAATGTGGTTCAATGAGATGAAAATAATTTTTTTGTGAATAGTAACTTTTTACTTTTTTTTACCACGGTTAAAAGTAAATAGGGTAATTAAGGGTAAAAATGATATTATTATTACCCAAACATATGTCCTAATTCTATTGGATAAGTGTAATTCGACCAGAAACAACCTTAGGAATAAAATATTACCATTTAGTCCCACTTGGATTAGATTAGGACATTTATTATTAATTTATTTAAAGAAGGGTTAAAATAGTTAAAATCAAAGTTTAATAACTAAATCATTTTTAATATAGGGTTATACAGAAGATAAATTCGACTATAAATATTAATTATAAATCTAAAAATATTTCCTACATAATGGTATTTTATTTATAATTTTTAGACATTAAATAATTTAATTTATTTATGACACAAAGATGATGCAGTAATTATCTTATTAATGAAATATTGACATAATTGATGTTATAAATACCCAAATAAATGTAATTTGAGACTTTTTATGAATTTAAATAATTTTCTAGTTTAATATGACATGTTAGTGTTGATTTAATTAACTTTTTTAGAATTAATATTTCTGTTATGATTTTCACAAAAATCAATTTCCAAATAGTGTCAAAATTGACATAAAATAGTTTTTAAAACAAATACTATAATATTAATTGTTATTTTAATCCAAAAAATCTAAGGTTCAGCCCAATGACTTAGATAAGGTTATATATATTAATAATAAACAACTTGGGGTTCGTTTGGCATGTTATAGTATGTTTATTAGCCTTATAGTGTAAGAAAACAAGAAGACACGGTAAAAGTTAAATTATCTAACTTAAAGTTAAATCTAAATGATAAGGTTAAAATAGAAACCTAAACTTGTCTTAATTATATTGGATTAGAGGTTTTAGACCCATCCCCACCTTAGCTTCAAAATAACTCAATTTGGATCTATTATAAACCGAATATGACTTTATAATAAAATAATATTTTTAGTTATTCCAAAGGTGCCCCTCTCCTCCCTTATAAAAGGGCACCTCCTCCCTCTCTTACTCACACCACTTTGAGCCTTTAAGATAGGCCAAAACCTGCCAAATTATCTTCTCCACTTCCCTATAAACATACTAGAGGTCTTGGTATTCTTCAAAGACCAATTTTAGTGCCCTAAGAGGAGGTCTCAATGAGGCGCTTCAAAGAAGAGGTAATGTCCGTTACCGATTCTTTCAACTTTATTTCTTCTTCCAATTCTTCTTCTTTAGTTGTTTCATTATGAAGTAATAACATCAGTATCACTCATATACTGATATGTTATTATAAGTATTAAACAATCATATTTCACCATCTATCCATCCAACGGAAAACGAAATCACCGTGCATGTGTACGTACGAAATACCGTCTGCACACCGTGGTGTAATCTATTTTCCACCACCACCTTACTTGGATGGGTATAATGGTGAAATTAATGAATATATATGATTATTGTAAAGTGATATTGATTCTGTAATATTATACATACACTTTAATAAAATTCCACGATCATGGGAATGATATCATCGCTCGTGTGTACGTACGGACTACCGTCTCCACAAACGCGATGAGATTCATTTTCCATGATTAACCATTCAAGAATGATTATAAAGTATATATAATGAATAATAATGAAATATATGACATAATAATTGTACTGTATTTATGTATATATATATTTATTTCATCTATTTAATTTCATTCAATTCAATAAGGAAACGAAAACAACGTTCATGCGTACGTACGGCCTACCGTCTCCATGAAGGATGTATTTCATTTATTTTTATAGATCTATAATATATATGTATATGATGAATATATATTATATATAGATCATGTTTTAAACTCTGGAATTATGTAAATCAGGATATAAGTAATAATATCAAGAACGACAAGTCGAAACACATACGATAAATGAAATGATTTTACCCAAAACACTACTTTAACATGGAATTTACAAAAGAATGGGTAATATAAAGTCATAAGTGAAACATATATGATATCATAACAATGAATATGATTATGTAATAAGTCAATGACATTATTTAAATCATTATACATGAGGTTCAGATCCATACGAAGCATATCAGACCTAAGGTAAGGGATAATTTTGCAAATCTCATTTTTATCCGAGATTGCTTATTCGTAAGTATTTACTGGGGTTATTTCTATCATCCATGTCGATGTTTTATAAAAGTGTATTAATGTATTTTTAAAGTCCTTTTTACCCATTTTTACTTTTACCCCATGGTATGGAAGGAATCTTTCTTTTATTTACATTATAAGGTACTTTTTGACTTTTCCGACAAAAGTGCGAGAAGAATGTTTTTTAACGTATACGGAATGAAAGGATTTTTACAGTTTTATAAAGCCTTATTTTCATGAATCTTCCTACAAAATATTTCATGAATATTTTCAACAAAATCTTTTTCTTTTAAAATTTCATGAAATTTTGTGAAAAGAAAATGATTTCGAAGAAAAAAGGATATTTTCCTCAAGAATTCATTTCAAGTGTTTTATCAAAACCATTTTCTTCTAAGATGACCTTATTTCACATGTGTATGTTTCAAGTGTCATGTCTCTATGATTTACATGGTTTCACTTTTCAAATGATGAAATGATATCTAGTTTTTTTGTATGGATTAAGTTATGATGGAATGATGTTTATGAAACCCATTTTATTCTTAGGTTATGATGAAATATTTATGTTTATATTGTGGCACACGAAATAATGATTTCAATATGAGATGGGTGGGACCTATATCTCCCTCCAA
Organism: Viscum album; assembly: GCA_963277665.1. Taxonomy (NCBI): domain Eukaryota; kingdom Viridiplantae; phylum Streptophyta; class Magnoliopsida; order Santalales; family Viscaceae; genus Viscum; species Viscum album. Next base: position 865,355,446 of record OY728137.1, on the reverse strand, counting down.
TGAATTGGGTAAAGATTTATATCTCATGAGATAGACATGGATGGAACAAAAAGTTAAACCGGTTCAGTAATACAGGATTGGAACGAGGAGTGAACTCGATTCAGAAAGGGACTTTTTCCACTAAGATGGTCTTGGCAGCAATGCCTTGGATACTATAGAAATCATATCATGTGATTAATGGTTTCAACAATTACATGTTTTATTCCTATGCTAATTTATCATTATTAATGTTTCTTTATGATCTATGCCTTACGTACTGCCATGTTTTATGTCATTTCTCAAGATTTTGATATTTAGATTTTATGCTCGTGTTTTTTACCTTCAAATGTATAAGGACTATTTTATGTTCTCTATGCTTACCCTTACTGAGCATTTGAGCTCACCCTTTATCTGTTTTCTTTTCCCTAGGATTGAAAGAAAGATTTTAGGTAAGAAAACAAAAGGGTAAGATCATTAATGGAGATGTTGAAGATCTTTCACCACGATTAGAAGATTATATTCCGAGCTTCCAAAGACACTAAACTATTACGATCCTTGTGTGTCTATTTTTGTTATGTATTAAGTATTCCGCAAAAGTAATGTAATGTCCATGTACGTCAAGCTTCGGGTCTCTACAATATTCATTTCAAAAGTTCCTCTTAAATCACAAAGAATAAAATATATAATAAAGATATTATATATATTTTTTCAAAATATTTAAATAATTTGAAATATGATTTATTTCCTTAAATAAATGTTTTTTGGAATCCTGACACGATATTTGAAAATATAAAATTGTTTTTAAGAGGCTATTTAGAGAATTCATTGAATTATAAATTTGAAACTATAACAAATAAAAGTCCATTACATTAAAAAATCATTGTGAATGTAACATTATATCCCAAAAAGGGTAGGATATTTTTGTAATGAAAATTTTAAAGAGTTACATTTATTAGAAAATAATCAAAATGAAAATAATATGGGAAAAAATTCCATGAATAATGATGATGATGAAATTATAAATTTTATAATTTGTAAAAATACCTTATTAAAATGATAAAATTAGATATTATAATGTAAATATGTATTCAAATAACCTATTCCAATGGATGAAAATTAGAAATGTTATTACTAGGAATCACCATTATTCAAATGTAATTGTTCAAGGATGTCAATCGGTAAATGTATTTAGGTGTGTTTCTTATTATATGTAACATATATATGTGTTAGTTGATTTATATATATGTCACATGCAGAAAAAAAGTGTAAAAGTAAAATAAAAATTTGGAAAAAATTTGTAATATATCATATAATATTTAAACAAATGGTTGATTATTTATGGTATTGTTTTATTCATTAAAATATTAAACGAATAAAATGTATAATGTGATTTAAATACACTATCTACATCATTATGATATTATTTTCACTACATGGTTTTCATGAATTAAATGGTAATTAACTTATAAATTTAAGACTTTATTTTACCCCTAATTGATGTATCGATCAAGAGTTTTTAGGTATATTAGACCTTAATTTGAGCATGTCTTCATGTGTACTCGAGTTATTCTTTTCTCATTTGAAGTTTCAGTAATATTTTTCATTTTTAAGGTTTATGTCTGCATTATGAGGGATTCATAGTTGGCTCATTTTTAAGGTACACTGTGCAATAGTACTTAGAAAACTATATAACTTGTTCAGAGAAAGAAAATGAAAAAACATGTTTTCACGTTGTTAGAGAAAACCATTAAATTTTTTTATAGAAATTCATGTATTATGGGGAGGAGAAGAAATATTGGTTAGTACATGGGTTTTCAAACTGTGTGGAAAGAACATATTGGTACCCAAAAGTGATAGAGAGGATGACATTATCAGAGTACTATTTTGGAATCAATGTAACCTTATTATGAGTAAAGAATTAATTAATTTTAAATTCGATTTTAATAATTACACATCTCTAAAGCCTCTAATTTAATCTCCTACTTTTATAAAAAAGAATAAGGACTCTAATAGGTATTATTGGTTTTTACCTCCATCCATACTCAAAATTCAATGGATATTGATTCTTGAAACATGTAAATTCTAGGTAGGATTTTTTTTATTCCTCCATTATTCATTTTTATAATAGATAACCTATTACTTTCTAAAGATGAATCATATATCCAATATATGTTTTCTATATCTATAGATTCAAGAATTATATAATATAGAACTCTTGGATTCTCGTTGGAATAATTTTTTATATAGTGAATTGGAATCTATTTCTTGAGGGAATCTAGGTTTTCCATTGCTGGTGAATACATTTTTCTTTGTTTATGTGAATTCAATTCAATTTGATTATTTATTTCTATAGTTTAAATCACAGATATTATATATTTATGGATTCGATCTTTTTTTAGTGAATTTTTGGTTGGGGATGAATTCTGGGTGTAGTTCTTTAGGATATCAAAAAGCATTGCATGGACGTGCTAAATATTGGAAGAACATAATATCCTGGGCAATGTATGGAATTGTTTGTAATATTTGATTGTGTAAATTACTAGTTTATAGTCCCTTAAAAGATAGGTGGGCTGTGTTTTCTAAGGTTTTGTATGATACCATTTCATTTTATGGATAGTGTGTTCCTTTCTATGTTGTGTATTACTTGTTTAATATTTCATAGCCCCTAGAATATTTGAAATTTGATTTCTATTCTTACAACATTGTTAATTTGTTATATAAATTTTCATATCCCATGGAATAATTATTTATATTATATTATTCAATGATATGTTTCCCCATACATGTAGATCTTAATAGAGAATGTGTAATCTATGATTATATTTTTTGGTTGATAGGTTTCCTTGACAGACTTGGCTAACCCCTTAGAGGGGGAGTGTGGAAACCATACATAATGTTTATGGATTTTAAAATGATGGTTAGTACCCAAACATAACACATGTTTACAAAATTTAGATTCAACACACACTATTAGAATATGGTCTATATATTGTGTTACGATCTACTAATGGGGAACATACTTATCTATGATAGAGATCCATTTATTAGGCATACCAAGCACGTGTACATTTAAAGGAGACTAGGTAACCGTGACTACCACAATTACATTCCTTTAAAGTTATACTTGGTTTTATTCCATAATGGATGAATGTGAATATTACATAATGGAATGTACAGTTCCATGGAATGATCTATTTCATGATAATATTATAAATGATATTCAATTGGAATGCCTCTGAAGAAGGCCTAATCGAGATTCAGGGAGCATAATGTTGCATAATACAATATTACTTCATTTATTGATTTCAAATTTACCCTTACATTATTAAACAAAAATTTACATTCATGTGACCTTATGTTAATAAATAATATTTGGTTTCCAACTAGGATTATTCTCACACCATGCACATGAATCATGATGCACATATAGACTTCATTGTCAGGGATCCAGAGAATGGAATGTGCCAATTGGTAGAATCCAAATGATTTTGGGATTGTTTAATGAAAATGGTACCTAGTCTCACTTTTTATTTCATCATGAACATATTTAATTATTATTAATTTCAACTTTTATTGTTCATTCTAGTCAACCATCCAGATTTGGGGTTTTATTGTTTAATATTGTGTGAATGGACATGAAAAAATCAATAAAATCAATTTTTTTTCAAAATGGAATTGAGTCTAATTATCTATTTATGGCCACATTTGGTGTAATGATAATATTTCCATGTGTATAGTCTCTCCATGTCATCTTTAGACCCTCTCCCACAGTGTTTAGACCTTTTTATACAAGGAGGTTCTTAGAAGGTCATATGACACTCAGATTCGATCTAGTTAATTTATTTGAGGTCATAAAAAAATGGAATAAGATCTCGAGATTCATTTATTTTCTTCCTAAATATTTTGGGATATGGTATAAAAGAGAGTTGTTTTGTGGAAGTCAGGTTAGGTAGTTTTCTTCTCATAATCAAGTTCATGTGTTATAGACCCATGTTTTATTAATGATTGGATAGTTGTATAAATTTTTGTGGTATTTGGGTGCATTCATACATCATTAATAGTCATGTAATATCATATTTTCTGTATAAATGTTCTGTTTACATTAAAATAATTCTTTAATATTTATTAATTTATTTTTTATAATAGTTTGTGATATATATTCTTTCCCTTATTGTGTGATATATTTATGTTGGAATTACACAGTTGAAAGCGTGAATTGTTTTTTTGACTTATATATAATACTAGGACTAATATATAGATAATAAGTTATAGGAATGAGAATCTAGTAAAATGATGAGTTTTATACCATATTTTTTTGTATTCCCTTTGATGTCTCTTCTTATTGAAATATCATATGTGATCCTTATAACTAATTATTTTATTCTCACAAGAAATCTGTTATAGGATCGAAAATGATTCATTTAAAATTTTATAAGGATTACACCATGGAGATGACTAAATAGTCCCTCTATGTAAAAAACTCTAGTTCCACTAGAGGCAATGTTGGAAGATGCACCTAAAAAAGTACCCAAACATTCTATAATGGTTTTTTGGTTGTGAAATATCCCCATAAATGAGTTTTATAGACTATCTATACAAAGGAAAGATTGGTGTGAAGAAAAATGTTGGATTATGTATGAGAAATTCAACTCTAGTATATTCATGTACTACATGGAACTGGTTGTCCATATGATAGTGGGGAATATATTTACAACTTTTAGGGAATCATTGATATGTTAGTTAATCATGAAAATAGTTGGGTGATGTTACGTACCTTTATGCATGACATACCTACTAGGATGTGGTGGGATGTTATGGGTTAGGTTAGAAGGAATTATTGTATTACATTAGATTCCATGAAAGATATATTATTGGAGGATTTCATTCCCAATATGCTAAATTTCGACCAAAATCACGAGTTTAATGAGTTTCATCAAGGAATAATTTCATCTTTCACTTATTGAACTAATTTTGTGGACTTTTTTATACTTTTGATTTTTTATTGGTAATGTGGTGTAGAAGGATAGTAAGTTGACGATATCCCTTGTTTCAGGTCATATAAATAAGGTTTGAGGTTTTTAACTAATCAATTATATAAATGATATTTTGAAAGATCCAAATTTTGGGAAAGGTCTATAGGGGTAGAAGCTTACTAGTTTTCATCAAACATATAGTGTGAAGATGATCAATTTTTTCGCATTCTGTATTGAATAACTATTCTTCTAGTTGGAATATATATGATGAAGAGGTGCAATAAGTTTGTATTCAAGTGTAACAAAGTAGGAAATTTTCAAACCCCTTTATGGGATAAGGCTCTACCAAATGATATAACTACGGACAAAGGGGAAATTTTAGAACATCATATATGATTCCACTTTTGAAATTTCACTGAGGTGGAAATATGGGTCATCTCTAGTGCTTTTCTTTCTTCAGGGATTATGGGTTAGGGTGTGATTATAGTACCTTATTAGTAGACCTAGGAACTATGAACATTGTTTTGTCAGACCAGTGATGCACCACAGATGTAGGGTCATGCTCCAAAGACAAGTAGAATGTACACAATGGATGAGGTTTGACCTATCAGTATAGATGGACCTTATACAATTAGTGGAATGATCATGATTACCTATATTATATAAAATTATTTTTATGATATAGGAGAATACATTTTTTTTATATCCACTCCTGTGGTTGGAGGCCAATATTTAAAAGATAAGTAATCTTCTATGTTACTCTCTCTTAACACACCCTTATGAAATAAAGGAGATCATATCAATTGATTCCATGAATTTAATATATTTATTAGTGTCTATGAAAACCTATGGGATATCATTTTAAAACAAATGAAAAAAAATTCAATGTGATAATCAAAATGGACTGTTTGGTAAGTTATCAATATCATATTGACTTCTATTTGTGACATGTGTCATTCAACATGACTGGAGAAGTCATTTTCAAAAAGACTAGTGTGTTTGATGTTGGAGTATGTATGATGGAATAAAACTTTATATTTTATTTAGCTATACTTAAATTATAAATAGGCTTGGGTATCATAGTAGAATTGGATGTATCCCCTCTATTAACACTCTAGTGGTGGATCATTATCAGGATGTATTCCCAGGTGACTTCTCAAGGATTCCTCCAAGGGGTGGGGGGATTTAATTTGTGATTGATGTTATACTAGGGTACAAATAATATTTCCTCATCCTAATCACATTGTATTAGTATAGATGATACTTGTTATGGTTCAGTTAGAGGACTTTAAGTGTATGGGTATTATCAAACAGATAAATTATCTTTGGGGTGATCAATTGATTTTTTTCTGAGAAGGGATATTGTATTCTATGACATTGTGTGTACTAAAAAGAGCTAAATCATGTAATTATGATGAACATGTACCAATTAATTATTATTTTTTATCTACATGATATGATATGGGGATCCATATTGTTTTCAAGGTTTATTTCCATTCAAGATTCAATCATATTTGGGTCATAGAAGACAATATTGACAAGATAGTTTTTAATAGTAGATATGGACTATATGATTATTTTATAAAGATTTTTGGGATTAAAAATTATCTAGTGGTGTTCATGGATATCATTAATATGATTTTACATCCATAGAATGAAACTAATATCACTTTATTAATGGATGATATATTTGTATACTTGAATATAAAATATATATATCCAAATCACCCTGAGAATGCACTGAGTTCACATGGTTTAAAAAAAATTATACCAATTTGTCTAAGTGTCACTTGTGTATTAAATATGTTTAGTTTCTCAAGATTTAAATTTATAATTTCAGAGTTTTCCTTGACCATGTAAAGGTTGAGGCTGTGATTTCTTGTTCACACCCAAGGAATATTTTTGACATAAAGAGATTCCTTGGAAATATGTGGAATTATTGATGTTTCATTAATAAATTATAATATTTTTTAGTGCCAATGATAGAGCTATGAAAATGGGTGGAGAAGTATAACTGTTATGATTAGTTTTAAGAGGCCTTCTTATGGATAAATACGAAATTGAAGAAGGATTTTGTTTTGATTTATCTATAGCTAGATATTGGATGGGTCATTTACTATGATGCCTCATGTGTTTGGATGGGAGATGTGTTAATGTAGTGTGATCAGGTGGTCACTTATGGGTCTCATCAGTGATGAGCCCAAGAGTGTAATTACATGAATTGTGACTTATAAATGTATGTTATGGCCAATAATACATAGTGTTGAGGTCATTATCTCTTCAGTGAGAGGATAATTATCAAGATAAACCAAAATATCATTTTATACATATTCTCCCATTAGGATCTAAATATGAGGTATAGCTGTTTGGTGGAGTATTTTGAGAAATATGACATCAAATGGCCTATTCTTAAAGGAATGGTAATTTAATTTCATATAATCATAAAATAATGATGTTAGCGGCACATGATCTAACAGAGTGGTATTCATATGATGAATTATATTTAATGAGTTTGATGGATTAGTTGTATGCAAATTTATTTGAGCATCATATAGTTTTCACTTGTATACAATTAGTTATCATGTCACCCTTAGTGAACCGACTAATGTCTTACTAGCAGTCAAATCATCAATGTATAGTAATATGGGAGTGTATGGAAAGGGATGATTATTTTATACTAATGTACATTGATGATGAAGACATGTTCTACATTGATGGGATTTTATTAGTTCCATATATCTTGAGGGAAGAGATGATGAGAGAATCTCATTTTTAAATGAATAATGTATTTAGGGTCACTGAATATCTTCAATCACATTTGAAATCAGTTTTTGTAGCTAGGTATAGAAAAATACAATTCCAATTTTGGTTCACACCACCATGAATACCAAAATATAACAGTTGAGCACTAGTATCCTGGTTTTTTGCATCGATCATAGAAAGTGCCTCCGTAATAGTTGAACAATTTGATAAATTAATTATTAATGGGGTTACACTCATACTCGAGGATTGATGATGTTTTCTGTGTGATTGACAATCAGATGATGAAGGTTTCCCAATTATAGATGATCCAGGAGACCAATTCAGTGGATCAATTCGAAAAAATTTATTTACAAAATATTTTATTCCTTCTTAGAGATTTGTTGATTATCATATCAAACAAACATGGGAACATTACTTCATCATTTTGGAAGGTCTTATAGAAGGCTTTGGGTTCTTATTATAACTATGTAAAATGTATCATCTACAGATTGATGCACTATCAAAGAGGGTAAGACATATTTCAAAAGATATTATGCGAGTTGGATTTTTAGAATTTGGTGCATCTTGGATAATCACCTAGCTATAGTAGTGATTTCTTATAGTAACATATTATAGGATTTGATTCTTATGGAACCATCTGAGGCTCCTTATGGATTGTCACATCAGTCATCACTTTGTTATAAAAAATTAGGTGACTTGGTAGTTTTGTGGGCCGGTAGAGTACAAGGAACCTCTAAGATATTGAAACTAATTTGGAAGCAGTCAACCACCTCTTGGAGAGAATAATGATCATAATCCAAAATGAGGAGGTGATAATTGGAGTTTATAGTGTGTGATAGTGTTTTCTTGATGGGGCCTCCCTAGTTATGATATATGCACATTTGGGATCATGTTAAGATGAAACAAATATTTTTTTACTATTTTATATTACCATGAAACCCCAAAATATTTTATGAAATATTTTTTTTTCAAATAAATTTACCTACATTGATATGTTGTGTTACACAAAACACAATATTTTTAATAGACCATAATATACTATTAATATTGTTATCTAAATTTTACCATTATAACCTAGCTATTAAAATTATTGGTTTGAATTGGAATAAAAATAATTTTGAAAATTATTTATAATGGTTGTAGATAAAAATATATTTATAATTATGTTCATAATTTTATGTAATGTGTTTATATTCTTTAAGATATTTTTTCCTACAATTATTTTTTATTTTTGTAAAAAGATAATGAAATTGATTTTTCAAACTTGTAGAAAATGTTTTTGAAAAAAAAAATTCTTTTTTTGGAATAAAAATATGAAAATTATCTTAGAGTGATTTTTTTTTGAAATTTGGGAACCGAATATTTTTTTTGATGAATACTGAAAAAACTAATTTTCATTAAAAACATGCTTTTTGGTTGATAATTTTACACTTTAAATTTTTATTTTTCAATTGTTTTAAATTTAAATTATTTAAATTAGATTATTATTAATCCCATTTAGTATATTGAAATTCATTTTATGTTGAATTTTGATATAAACACATTTTATTCATATGAAAATTTGTTTTTTGGAAAACAGATTTTCATCAATGTACAGATTAAATTTTAGATTAAATTTTTTCAAATATAATATTATAATTTAGTAAAATAGAATAAATATTTGTAATAATAATAATTAATATTTTTTAATAATTTAGAATTTATTTTTTAATAATGAATTGTAAAAAAATTAATTTTCAATGTTATTAGTAAAAAATATTTACTGGGGTTTAATCTAGTCAAATAATGATTAAATTCCGCTAAACAATGTCCAATTCATATCTTATGGACATATAGTGAAGTTATCTAATAAAATTATTGATAACGATACATTTTGGATCCTTTTAATATGTTCAAAATGTGGGTATGTGTTATTCTTTTCAAAACATTCATGTGTGTATTCTACCCCACTTATTAAAGGTCACTCCCACTTCTCTCCACATCACTCTTAAAAAGCCTCATTGATCTTCTAATTCCCATTAAAATACTTTCCTTACCTCCCTCACCTTGATTTGAAGTCATTATTTTCCTTTTTATACCCTTATATGAAGTCTTTTAGTGAAAACCTAAAGAGGTCGTCTAAAAAAGTGGAATCATTCTTAACTGAATGTTTTAGTTTTATTACTTCCACAACCTCCTTTATATACTATAAAAAATTTCCCATATTATTACATAGGTATATTAAATCTATATCTCTTATTAAATAAAAATTTTAATCGAACTATTGATCATTTTTAAGGAGGACTATCGCCATGCATACCGATGTAATTTTTTCTAATACCTTCTCTCACTGATAGATATAACTATAGATTTATTGTATATATAATAATAACTAAAATATTATACTTATATAATTATAATATCACATAAAACTTATTATCATGCAATAAATTGAGTTATGATAATGTCTCTCATTCGTATGTGAGGACTATAACATCCATGGAGTGATATGATACTGTTTTCATTTAATTTTGACATGGATGGTTATAAGTACCAATTAAATGAATATATATGTTATATATGATATAAAATTAACTATTTGATGTGATGAGTATTTCATTTTTATATATTTAATTTTATGGATTAATCTCAAAATGTAGAAATGGATATATATGAGAAGTTTCAACCTTGACCAATGAATAATGTACAAAACTACTCGACAAAAACATATATGAAACATGAAGCAGATATCACGTGAAATATTTATTTTAATAAAGAATAAGTAATAAATAGGTGGATTTGGTTGTATGTAAATCATATAAGTTATGATATTGTTTTATTATGGTTAATTAACTGATTTATAATATTCATATATTATTTTTGGACATTTATGCTGGAATTCAATACTTGAGGAAAGAGATTTTCGTGTCACTTTTATTTCATTGATAAACATGAAATATTAGCCATTAGTCACATTTATTAAGTGTATATATTGGCCAAGAATGTATATATGAATAATTATATGAATAATAAGGGTATTATATATATCCATTTAAGGTTGTTTCTATTAGGGATCTTGGGATTCAAAAGTTACCAATGTGCCAATGGGTTTATGTTGTAATATTATTGTTTATCAGGTTTTTTTAATTATGATTATAATGAGTAAAAATGATTTATTTAACACAAAATAATATCATTAATTTTATTATTATCTATTTATTTCTATAAATAAAATTTTTTATCTATATTTTAATCTCCTAATGTACATAGGATTACAAAAAAATTATTGTAAACACACATTGTTCCTCTATTTAGTTGAATTACTTTTTTCTTCCATTTCAAGGATTTCTAAAAAAATAAGAATGATTTTAATATTATTTTTAAAGTAATTTTTATGAATGAATTAATTATTAAAATAAGGTTTCAAAAAAATCTTCTTGTAATTTTCTCAATAATTTTCTTTTAAAATTTCTTTATAAAAGTGTGAAATAAAAGATTTATTTTAACTTGTACATCATGAATAGAATTTTCCACAATTATGAGAAATTAATAAAATCAAGCTTTAATTATATGTTTCTATGTTTAATTACAAATAATAAAATCACTTAATATAAGGGACATTTTTTGATTTTATATAATTGATTTCAAAGTGAAAAGGTTATGTTTTTAAACAAATATACCATGTGATCTTTTAAAATCATTTTACATTTATGATGGCATATTTTGATGAATCATAATATTTGCACAGTATGTGATCCAATGATACCATCTTTATTCACTATCTATATAGTTTTGAATTATGATGAAAATAGGTTCATGATACCAATTACATTTCCACTTGTTATTCTATAATGAAATAGGGAAATTATTATAAAACCTACTACTCTACCCTAGTAATGATAAGATGAAATATTTGTGACACTCCACAATTTTCCATGGGTTACCCTATGATGAAATTTAGAAATTATTAGGAATCATTAACATTTTCTATGGGTTATTCCATGATGAAATTCCTTTGAAAACCATTTTTTCATGTGTTACGATTTAATGAATACTTTATTTTCTTGAGGCACACATCTGAATGATATTCATTATTTGAATGGAGTTATAAGAATTATATACCCCTCTAATTTATTTGGGTTGTTATTGTTATATCATGATAAAAACATTAGTATAATTGGGAGTGAACCTAGTTCAGTAAAGGAATTTGTCTCCTATGCAGTTTTTGGAGTGAACCATGACAACAATGATGGTTTGGGGAGTGAACCCATTCAACTATAATATTCTTGGAAATGATACATCAAAACTAATTATGTGACTTTATATTCTAATGTGTGTGACACCAATTTATATCTTATTCCATCATGTTTCTCTCATTACTTGTGTTTTTTTTGAAATTGTGATTATTTTCTTATGAAAGACAAATATTAATTCCATTACTCAAGTTTATGAACAATTATATTCAACATAAGGTGACACGATTTTATGAATTATTTTTTTAAATGAAATTTAGTTTTGTTTATATCATGTCTTATACACACCATTGAGTTTAATCATACAATAATATACTATTAAAATATTATTTAATTTTAATATAATAATATTACCATTAAATTGGACGGTATGAATATAATTAACTACCTTATAAAAAATATATAAATTTATAGATTATATATGATAAATTATAACACATTTTCGTGAAATCATTTTATTATCCAAAAAATGTGTTCTTGCAATACTTTTTTTATTTATTTTTGTGGGAAAATATTATGAATAATATCTAGTACTTATATAAATATTATTTTATAAAATTAGCATCATTTTAAAAATCTATTTATTGATTTTTTTAGGATAAATTTTGAATAACTTTCTAAAAATATTTATTTTCAATTGAATGTGGAAAAATAATGTTTTTTATTTAAAATGGTATTTTATCTCAAGAATGTAAAAAGGTAATTTTTTTAACTGGATTCAAATTAATATTATTTATAAATTATTTTAAATTTCCCAATTATTTTCAATGGAATAAATATTATTTTATAATTAAAAAAACATATTTATATGCAAAGAAACATTTTTCTTGAAAAAATGTGTTTTGAGTACAATTTATTTTTATCATAACAAATTAAATAAATCAGTATTAATAAATTATTTTAATTAAATTTCTATTTTATATTTTAAAAGTTATTTTTAACAATGAAATATTATTTTTATAGGCATAAGATATGAATAAATATTGTTTAATACAAAAAACCTTTATTTTCTAAAGTGTTTTTCATAGAATTTGCACACTTATTTTTAAATTAATTTTGAAAATATATAGTTTTTTATTTTGATAAACTGGAATCCATATTTTTAATCAAGAGGTTATAATTTCGTGAATTGTTCCATTTATTTTTTTCAATTTTTATATATACTCTAGTAAACAATTTCACCGTAGTATTTGGTAAATCAAGATAATCTAGGATTTAAATAATTGATAATTACATAACATTTCATCATAAAATTAATGATTTTCAAAATAATGAATGAAATAAAATTTTAATGATTTAATATTTTCCTTGAATTCTAGATATATATATTACATTCTATAGAGGTTTGGAAGAATAATTTTCTAATTCTCCCTTTTCCTTGAAATATTTAATGTCAAATTAAATGAATAGTGTGGAAAATGACACTAATGATATTTAAAAAAAATATTCCAAAAATGAGATAAAATTCATAAAAATAATATACTTTTAAAATTAAATTAGATATGGTCTTAAAAATAATCAATGGTACATATATGCTACTTTTTTTATAGTGACCTTATTAATCCTTAAAATGTAGAAGACTTACATATTTTGATAATATTCATAAGGTTTAATATAGGGATAAAATAAAAATGTAAGATTAGAAATGTGATCCAAAAATATCCAAATACTATTTTACTTGGGTATTTAAACTCATAGCCCTTTTATACACTAATAATATCAACTATTATTCATGTAGAGATCAAAATTAATTTATATTAATTTAATATTTTATGAAATTATCATACTAATTATCCCATCAATTATAAAAGAGATCTCATCCATTCTCTTCTTCACAACAACCTAGGCATTTAAACTTGAACAAACCCTAAACATATATCCTCAACATCAATACCAAAATTATAGTGGTCTTTCTTCCTGAATGAGCAACTCGAGTTCACTTAAGAGGAGGTATAAATGGGTTTTTTCAAAGAATAGATAACCACCATAACCAATCACTTTCTTTTTAATTATTCATTTCCCTCTTATAAATATGTTATATTATTAATAAAATAAAAACTTCATCATATTACATACAAATAATTTTAATTATTAACATTAATACACCATTATTAACCTTTCTTATATCAAATGGGAAGTTATAAAGTCACTCATGCATACATATGGTTTACTATCTCCATGTTGAAAACCAATTAATTTATAATAACTATCTAATATTGATGGTTATTTGGATCATTTTATAGTTGTCATATTGTCACGACCTGCCTTCACCAGAAGGAGGGAAGGTTCAGCAAATTGCCAGGCCCTTCCTTCTTTAAGTTGAAGGAGAGATAATGACCCCTGAAACCAACCTCCAATAGGTCTCGGAGTGGTGACTAGCACCAATGGTATACAATTACACACTAAATGGAAGGAATTACCCTTTTTCTTTTAATAGGATCAGGAGATAATATGATAAAACCCAACAACACCAAAACTGAAGGAAAAGTAAGGCCAAAACTAAACCATTCCCACATGCATGTTCAAAGGTAAAAGATACAAGTTACAAACCCCTAAGGAAAAAACAATACCAAGAAAAGAAAACAACAACGAAAACTGCCCAAAAGGTCCGTGCTAGTATGGTCCTACACGATCCTCGAAGTCCTCCTGGAAACCTGAAAGCAGTTTTATATATGTAGGGTGAGCATACAAGTATACTCAGTTGGGAAAAACCAAAGACTCTCGTGCACAAGTGGGGGAATGTACTAAAGTCCCGTGAGAAGCAGCCAACCGACATTATCAAGGAGTTTATCCATCCCACTCACCGTCCACACTCACCAAATAACAAAAGCAAGGTAATATATAGTAAAATCACATTGATGTTTGGGCACCCCACGACACTTTCCCTCTAGTTATTGAAGAGATCCTGTGCATCGGACCAATCCTGCCATTCTCACCACAGTCCCACTGCCACACCTCGCCCACACACACCTGGGCCATATCCTCATGCAGTCCCACTGCCAAACCCTGCCCGCAAACACCTGGGCCACAACCACTATCTTCCCACAGACACCTGGGCCACAACTGTCACATGTAATCACGCCCGCAAACACCTGGGCCATAATAACCACCACCACGCCCGAAGACACCTAGGCTAGAAGATCCACTTCCACGCCCGAAGACACCTGTGACTCATCCCGAAGACACTTGGGAAACCACCTGCCCGCACACACCTGGGCCAACCACCACACTACCCTGCCCGAAGGTTCTTGGGCTAATAATGGACTTCAGGCCATCACATCCTGCCTGAAGAAACTTGGGATATCCAGGAAAGGGAGTAGAAAGGAGCTAATAACCATCCACTAATATAAGTGTTGGGAAAAAAACCCTCCCCCATGAAATGGGGGTGTTCGGAACTAAGTGCTCAACTTGGGTGGGGCGCGAATAAGAAGCACAAAAACTACAAGTATATGTATAGGTAGCAACAACTCACCTAGTTTAGGTTTTTCTTCAGCCAGCTAAAGAACACAAACAGTACCCCTATCCATGTCACAACTCACACCAAACAAAACCCATTTGTCCCATCCTTGTTTTCATGTTCAGTAATGATGTTTAAAAATAAGTTTCTGCACCTACTTGGTCAACTAGTAAGCATAAGAACAAGTCAAGGAAAGCAAACGGTCAAGCATCAACTACAACATCCACACCCGGTTCTCTTGTAGCCAAAACAAAAAAAGGGATAAGAGATCCCTCAAAGTACTAGGACCAAGGAAAACCCCAATATATTTCCTGCACCTTCTGCAACCAAGGGAGCTAGTGAAATCCCTTGAAGTAATGGAAGCAAAGGAAACCCCGAGGAACTACCTCATGTCCCCCCCAAATGGTTTCTCATCAACAGAGGGTCCCACCCCAAATGGTTTCTCATTAACAGAGGGTCCTAACCCAATTTGTGAAATAAACAAGGTAACCACCCGATCTTAAAATTCACAACCACTGAAACCATATCAAAAGGGGATCCCACCCCCACCCCTGTCACCCAGCAAATGACCATGAAAGAAAAACAACCAACCCACCACCACCAACACAAATCAGACCCATGCCGGTATTTTCAGATTTAAAATATTTAACACACTTCATGTTTTCAATTCCACTGTGCTTTAACCGGGGTGATCACAGAAAGTATCCATCCTGGTGCTTTCATTTTATTTAGTCGGATGTACGTAATTAACCAAATTCCTTTACACAGAAGAGCATCCATAGTACAAGCATTTAACATCACCAGTAGTAAGGGTTCGTTAGTGCACAGAGAAAGAACACCAATGACCATGATTTTCTGTAGGCGTAAGCTTGCACAATTCAGAAATAAATAATCAAAAGATGGAAACAGAGCAAAATCATCAGTCACATCCCTCCCATTTCATTCTTTAGAATCAGTTTATATCTTTACTAGAGATTGGTTCATCTAATTATACATAAGTAGTAGCACACCCACCCCACATGATACACAAAAAAAAGAGGCGATAGAGAAATTCCCTACCTGATTGATCAACGATCGAAGTTTATCCTCACGCGCCACGAATAGGGGACGCGCAAAAGTGCATGGGGGTGAGGCCTCGCGCAGACGACGAATCGATCAGAGGGTGACCGAGAAAAATAAACCTAAGGGTACCCCTTTTTGTTTATAAGGGCCGGGTACGGTTGAGATAAGAACGCAAAACCGCGTAAGGAGCGGGGTTGTGGGTTGACCACACGACCCCACACGTCATTAATGGGTCCCGCGGTTTAAACCGATGCACACACACGTTACTTCATTAATCTTTTAGTTATTAATAATTTAATTAAACGCCATTTATGGGAGTTACTGGGCTTTAAAACAAGATTAAGGGGTCAAAAGAGGGTTTAAAACCCCATTTGTGCGAAAGGGAGGCGCTACTGGAAAACCCCGTGGGGGTAGGTGAGATCCACCGGTAGATGAGAGCTACCGGTGCCTGACAGCGACCGGAAGCCGAGATCTACTGGGGAATGACAGCCACTGGTAGCTGAGCTACCGGTAGGGTGCAGCCACCGGTAGCCGAGAGCTACCGGTAAGCTGCAGCGACCCGTAGACCGAGCTACCGGTAGACAGAGCTACCGGTAGCTGCAGCTACCGGTAGACCGAACTACTGGTAGACAGATCTATCAGTAGCTGCAGCTACCGGGTGACCGAGCTACCGGTAGAAAGAGCTACCGGTAGTCTACAACTACTGATAGACTGAGCTACCGGTAGGCTAAGGCTACCGGTAGGCCTACCGTTAGGTCAAACCTCACCGAGGCTCCCAAACTACCTAGAACACCCAAAGAACCAGATTTTCACAAAGTAATACCCCCAAGACCCCGGGCCATTACACATATAATAATCATGGAATAATTTTCCTCCAGAATAACAATATCACATATACCCTCTTACCTTAAAACTCATTGTAAACTGATAATGTTTCCCATTTGTACATGTGGACTACCTACCCAATGAAACAATGTGAATCTTTTTTCATTTCATCATTAATCAGATAGTAATAAATGAAAATTTATTGAATATTTTTGATATATTTATAAAATATTAATTATTATTTATTTGTGACTTATTTTTTACCTTTATATTGTTCCATCTATTGAAAAAATGAAAACAATGCTCATCCATATGTAAGACCTACCTTTTTTATGAAATGTGAAATTCATTTCTATATTCATATATTTTATTAGTTACTGTTAACATGTATATAGTTAATATATATGATATTTATATCATTATTAACATATTGTAGATGATTTAACCATGATCAAAATATAACTACCAAAAAAACTGAAGTAATACTAAGATGAAAAATTGAGTCATATATCACATAGATCAATGATTTTAACAAATAAGTGTAAAAAAATTGGTATGATGAATATGAGTATGGTTCCCTAATATATTTATATTAAATATTGATTTATTATATGGTAGGATCTAACATATACAATGGATGTAGACCCAAAGGTTTGGAATTTTATTCTCAAAATTATTTCTTGGAGATATATGTCGTATACAACACAAGTTTCTCTATGGGGTTCTGGGGTCATGACAATTCCACAAAGGGGAAATATAATTACCCAAAAACATGGAAAAGGACCAAACCAGTCCGCATACTAGATCCCAGAAATAGTACGTGGCTGGTCCGGTGAACCGCCCTCCCGCAGACACTGTCGTTCGCGAAATGTGGGTGGAGCGCCTATGCGGGCGCGAATCAGGACGAACTCCGGTCCATCGCCGCAAACGTCGCCAACCCGCCCATGCTGCACATGCCTTTGTTCACGAAACGGAGGCGGGAGCCGTATGCGGCTGTGAACCTCATCATTTTCGGAATAGAGGTGGAGTGGTGCATGGCCGCGGAGCAATTCCGTGAAACTTGGTTCCATAAATCCCTGGTTGACCGAGTCATCCACAGGTGGGGATTCCTTCATGGGCTTCCGCAAAAAGTGTCGTGTTCCCATCAATACAACCTGTTAGCGACTCTATAAATAGTCACCAAGGAGAACCAAAAAAAAGAAAGGAGTAAGGACGAGTGAAAAACTGTGGGGAGACACTGGAGAAATCGCTCCCAGCGGTAAAGTTCCACGACCATCCGTGAACCCCATATCGTCCGCAGATGCAATCTTCGGCATAGAGGAGAGACCAAACCGTGAACCACATGCGGCCATTTCCTTTGCGGATAGTCCCTCCATGACCACCTCCTTCGTGGCCACCCCCTCCGCTGACTAGCGTCGTTCGCGAAATGGAGGCGGGAACCCCTCCATGGGCGTGAAGTAGGATGGGCACCAACCCCTTTGCAGACGCCCCTTCGCAGCCATCTCCTCCGCGGGAACTCCTCCGCAGCCAAATCCTCCATGGACACCCTTCACGGAAAATAAAACCGCGAACCACACGCGGCCTTCCTCCTCCGCGGTCGACTCCTTCATGGATACCCCCTTTGGGGCCATCTCCTATGCGGCCAGCTCCTCCACGGCTGGCCCCTTCGCGACCATCTCCTCCGAGGGCACTCCTCCGCGGCCAGATACTTCGCAAACACCCTTCGCAGACAACAAAACTGCGAACCACATGCGACCTGCCTCCTCTATGGAAAACTCCTCCACGGACACCCTTCGCGGACAAAAAAAACACGAACCACATGCGGCCACCTCCTATGTGGCCCGCCCCATGCGGAAAACCCCATGCACCCTTGCGCCGCGAAAAATGGAGAGTCGCACCACGAACGTTTCAGGCCGGGTCAACAGTACTTTACATTTCACCCTTGCGCTGCCCCAACATCCGTCTTATACATGTCATGAGTCGAGCTACTCCTCATGACTCTCCTGTAACCCCATTACCTAGCTCCTTTTACTAGGTTCACCCAGAAAGGGTCGCCCTTGTGTAAGTCCCACACCAACCATTTCTAGGTATCTCCTACACAGTAGTCCTGACCACATGACGTTAAACTATATGGCCCTCATCCTATCCATATGATGTTAAACTATATGGAAATAGTCCCTGCAACATGACATTAGACTGTTGTTCCATAGTCCTCTCTACTTGACTATAAACTGTAGTACACCCTATGTGCCAAACATGGGACGCCTCTTGCTCCAGACAAGATATGCCTTATGCTCCAAGAATAAGACACCTAATCCCATGATCATAGTGGTGTAATTTCAAGAGTGTTGGAATCCATTCAAACATTCCATCACTCCACCCCACGCTTTGAGTGTCCTTAATTCAGATCTTCATCCACTTCCATGTCTGAAGGGACCCCCTAATGGCCTAGTCCCATGCCGCATCATCTCACTTACCGTCATGGGCCAACGCCCCGGAAGACTTTGGACAATACTTCGAGTCAGGTCCTGGGTTTCGAACACGGTCAGCAGTCGACCCTCGTTTGTTTGTTCCCATTTCAGGCTAACGTGATATGGATGCTGTGTTTCGAACACGGTCAATAGTTATCCTCCATCACCACGCCACCCTCACCGTGTTCTTCATGTCAGGAATGTGATTCGCACTTTTAATCTCCCTTTGTTTGGACTGATTTCAATGCCCTTGGTGTTATCCCTCTTGTGCACTTGCGCATAGCTGTAGGCCTCAATTATATACCTCAACCCACCAGTGAGTTGGGATGGCCTCATCCCCAAACATGAGGAAGGAATTATGGGCATCCATCTCGTAGTAAGACCCGACTTTTTGGGATTCTCCATGCGTAATCCCCACTCTACTTCCCACGTACGCACCTTTCACAACGTGATCGTCTGGTCCCTGCTGCCTCTTGTTTCTCACACTGAGCATGACTCATGTGGGCTTAGAGTAAGCATCGACCATGACATCTTCTCCTGGGCTACCTCAGAGCATAAGCCCCATCCCCATCCAAACTATGTGGACTTTGATTCCCCACCACATGGATACGTTGGAATCCTCCAAGTGGTTCAAGCCCGATCACCATCGGACCCCCGGGTCCACATTCACGTCGGTTCTCCAACACTCCCACTCAAACTACGCAGTCTTTGATCCCTGTCTCCTAGGCAGAGTACGTAGGAATCCTCTACGAGGTTCAAGCCCAGAACAAGCAATAATTCCCCCAAAAGGGTGCGATGATCCCGGCTTCTCATCCTCTCGACCAATGTGAGTTCTTAAGCATCATTGGTCAAACCACCCTGTGAACACCTGCCTTTGGAATGCAGGTCCACGTATTGATGGATATGGAACCATTGGAAGTTTCGAGGCGAAAATGGTACAAACGATATGAGTGATTAAGCAGAACCTAATCTTCTCTAATCAGCTGTCGGGTAGCGTACATTTATCCCCCATGACCCCATCATGTGACGCGAGACAAAAAATGGTGAACCCGATGTGAATCTTTAACCAAGAATTACGGATTTAACATCCCACCCTATGCCCCCATTACAATCACAAGGATGTCCAGGCAAGGTCATTAATTACACATGGTATCATGCGATTATGAATTGATGGGATTTATGTTTGTATTTGTTAAAATATTTTACAAGAACCACTCATAACTCCCTTCGATCTAATGGTGTCACGAAGGAACTCATAGGCACGTGATTCTAACAATGTAATGACCATAATTCCTCACCAACAGAGGATGCCATCACCTACCCAGCATCTTCAACACTGGGTCTCAGACACGTTGATTCGAGAGTAACACTTGAACGGTACTCTCCCAACAGCGGAGGCGGCCATGCACGCCCTCCAATCCACCAAGACCCGCCGGTCGCCCACCCAGCAGCGGCCGCGAAGACAGATCCAGTCATCTCCTTTCGCCGTCTCAGACCGTTTCGGGAGTCTATCCCTGGAACGGGATAACGCGTACCTCGCTTATCTTAGGGAGGTGGATGAGGTCGATGCTGAGGACTTCATCCCCGCTAAACAGGGGTCCGCTCTAAGGCCCCCGCTGGGAGACTTCATCGCGGTCATGCCGCGACCCAACATCCTCACGATAAGGAGGATGTCACCCCGAGGACCCAGGCCCACGCTCCCCGAGCTTCGGCCCCTCAGACTTCCCGATGAGGGTGGAAAACTTACGACCAGGGACCAACCATCACCCTTGTCCCTGAGGAGGAGCTCCACTGCCCAGTCACAGAGATGTATCACGAACAGACACATATACTTGTTCGCTCCTCCAAAGCCCACCATCTAGACATGGAGACATCATACGAGCAGACGCGCATCCCCGCCGGGCTCCATCAAACCCGTTGCTCATGCAAGACGACACCTACCCGGCATACACCTCTCCCTGCCCAGGGTCTTGAAACCCACCAACCCGACATGGTGGTGACCCAACGCTTGTAGGACCAGCTCCTAGAAGATGCTCCTGATGCCTACCATCCCTATGTGGTGGAGATCAACAAAGCCCACCATTTAGACGTGGCAGCAATTAATAGGCGGGCACGTCTCCTTGCCAATAAAGGCCACTGACTTGATACGGTGGGAAACCAACATATGCAGGGCCTGATCCCTGCGGATGCAAGTAAATTCCGCCATCCCGATGTGGTGGAAAACAGAGAGATAAACCGGAATATCCTGGGCCAGGGGAAGATTCGTTCACCTGACCCAACACAAGAGAATTGTCAGTACCCACTGACCATCGGAGGACCGAAGCGGGATATTCATACTCCGATTCCGGAATGGGACTTCATACCAGTTCCATCCAAAGATGTATCTCTTCATATCCTTGCAATGATGGAGGAGTAGGTATCGATCCCAGATCATATCGTGTATAATTTCCAAAATATGATTGCATAAACGACAACAACAAGTATTCAGGCCCGTGAGCCCGTCTCCCCAATTGAGGCGACTCATCTAAGAGACGAGATAACCACCTCAGAGCAGATCTGCATCCCTAATTCTGCCCAGGAGGGTCGTCGGCTATACTCCGCGACTCAAGGTAAACAATATTGAGAAGCTTCACTCGTTCCAGCTGGGGGACACCCGTCCATCACGGTGGATGCTCTAGAGCTGGCATATATTCCTACTAAAAGTCAAGATGTTCGTCGGCGTATCCCGGAAACATCATGGGACCCAATTTGATAGGGAACCAAAGGTGAAGGCCATTTTCAATAGCAGACGGTCCATACTGCCCGCAATAAAGTGCCCCGAATGCACCGAAGGCAGCCGGAAAATAAAGAGCGGGTTCAGGACTCCGCTCTGCTGGAATCTGGGGTTCCCGATGCCGCTAAGCACATATCGAAGGCTTCGAACCATGCCCACCCATTACCATATTATAGGAGCATTAGTAGCAGTTATGAAGGTCCTCCCCACAATGTTGCTACCAGCAGCTCTGAAGGTCCTCCCCAGAGCACCCACGGGGGCCTCCCCCACGGGCATATACCGATCGACCACGAGAGCTCTTCTTTTGTTGCGAGTCACGGAAACCCTCAACATGACCAGAAGATCTAGAAGCAAGAAGGAACTCCACTTTCTGTGGTCCACCCTGAAGGTCCTTCCCAGGGGTTACACTGCAAACACTCCCCATGTAGTGGGACCACAAATTATGATAGTAGTCCTCGCTATCATAGTCGCAATTGCAGAGGCCCTCCCCACAGAGACGTCTCATCATGACAAGAAGGCCCTCCTCTTGTCGTGGCCTGCCCTGAAGGTCCTCCCCAAGGGTTATGTTGCAACGACACTCCACGTATCCAGACATCAGATCACGGTGGTAGTCCTCACCACCCAGATAATGGAGGTCCTCCCCGTAGAGACTTCAAGCATCGAGAAGGCCCTCCCCTCGTTGTGGTACATTCTGAAGGCCCTACCTAGGGTGTACCCCGTAGATATTCTCCCCGAAACAGCTGTAATGGTAGTCCTCTCCATTGAAGAAGCTGTGATGGTAGTACTCACCATGCAGACGCCATTGTGGAGGTCCTCCTTGCAGTGGACCCAAGCAACAAGAAGGTCCTCCCCTTGTTGTAGTGTGTCTTGAAGGTCCTCCCCAAGATGCACATCGAACGTCAAACCATGATGGTCATCCTCACCATGATGGTAGTTGTTGTGCAGGACCTCCCTGTAACAACGGTACGCAGCCAAAAGGTCATCCCCTTGCTGCGTCATGCCTTGGAGGTACTCCCTAGGGCATGCACTGCAAAATTCCTCTAGGTAGTGAGGCGTCAATCAGTATTGGTAGTCCTCACCATTGTGGCCGCCATTGTGATGGTCCTCCCCACAATGACATATCATATCGACTGGAAGGTCCTCCCCCTGACGAATCAAGCACAGAAAAGCCCTCGTATGTCGAGGACCTTAGAAGGACTGGATCAAGCATGTCAGATTCCCAGCTAGTCGCCAACGTCACCCTTATTCAATTGGGAGACGTTCTGAGGCCACATTCATCTTCTGAACCACCTCGGAATCGCCAACATGATAATTCAATACCTACCGGTACCACTGCCTCCGACCACGCTATCAGTGAGCGTCTCAGTTGGGTTGACCAGGTTGAGGAATCACTAGCGGAGGAGTATGCCGACATGTTGAACTTGAGGAAACGACTGGCCAGGGATGATATACCAGTTATGTTTTGGCCCAAGGCCACCTCACAATTCGACATACCCAGAAAGTTGTTAGAAGAATGTGTGCATGAAATCCGCTAGAATATATGGACAACCCTCCACTGTATGGAATCAAGATTCCTGTCCTACGACGGGTATGTAGACCACGCCAATAAAATAGAAGACCTCCTGCATCACATCGACCTGGAAGCTCTTCCTTCGGCGCGACAACAGTGACCCGAGAGGCGTAAAGGAAACATGGAGATAGCCTGCCTCCGTGAGCTACACCAGCTACACTGCCACATTGGTGATGCCCTGACGGGAGTCCATATCAGAGGATGGGGAGAACATAGAGCTCTTCATTTCACTATGCTCCCCACCCAGAAGAACCCATTCGGCATGGTGTCTTGCAACGTCATCACAACAAGATAGCAATCGAGTGGGGTACCTGTTCAGGAGAGATGACACACCCAACAGAGTTAGGCCTTGAGTAAGTCCCAGAAGCGTCAGGTCTGATGGGAATAAGCCTTCCAAGAACTCCTAAATCAGGCCACCGAAAGCATACAACAGGCCTCTCGCCTAAGAGAGGCCAATCAGCGGTCATTGCCTGCCTCCCCAGAAGGGATTGATTTACAGAAGAACTTGGCACCAAACCCATTTCACCCCCGAATGGGAGCATACAAGATCAGGATGGTAGCGATAGCAGCAGCCACTACCGCAATCCACGGTCAACCCCAGCCTATAGGGCTGGGGGGAATTTTTAACAACAAATACCCCCGTAAGACCAATAAAATGGGAAGAGACTCAAGACAACCCCATCCCTCAGGTCTGGGGGCATTTTTACCTCCTCAACAACAACCTTCCCCACGAGAATCAGTATTTTATTGTCTAGGGAGGACAGTCATAAGAGGAGGCTCCTGTCCTATCCCATCCTTTGAATCATCATCCCCTCCAAGAGGGAGGCGTACCGTAAGGTTTCATCAAAGAACTCTCAGCGTCACCTTTCGTGAAGGAGTCCAAAGGCCATCCTTGGACATGAAATGGAAGGCCAGTAAAAGACACAGGAGATCCTCTTCATATTTGGAAGATGAAATCTTCTCCACCCAACGATATGAATCCATCAATACCATAGAGGTTAACCCCATGGGAAACACCGAAGATGATGAAAATCGAGATGGATTGGGAAACGATGGTTCTGGTCAGGCTGTGACTCACAACGAACCGCCAGGTGTGCACACCCAGAACCAGAGGGCCGATCTAAATATGGTCGCCCCTCCAAATAACCCTCCTCTTCTCACCCTACTAGCTTCAAATAAGGATAAGAACAAAGGACCGATCACCCTCAACCTGCCTCATTCTCTTGATAAAAATGAGCCACTCATGCTCAAAGAGAGGTTCGATCGACAGGAAGAGGAGATGAAAGAATTGAGGTGGCTTGATGCCAAGATGCTCTAGAGGAATCTTCTTATTGAAAGTGCTTCCCATGAAGGACTACACCTCGCACTCCCAGTAAGTGCACCTCAAAGACCAAGGTTTCCCCCAACAAATGAAGTACAGTCAGGGCCCCCGCCCAACGAGGCGCCCGTCCCGTCCAACTACCTAAATGTGGATCATGATGAATACCAAGACTTCCCTCCACTCAGGAAGCAACCAGAGTGAGTATGTCTGAACCCTCCGAAGGTGTCACAAATGGCACATGCACCCCTAGTGCCTACTGAGCTGGATCTTCAAGCAATGCCTTGGGCTACGGCTACCCATGACCGGGCCCAACAAGATGTAAACCAGGGTCTCACCAACACCATCGAGGAACTAACAGCTCGATTGGAAGCAATGGAAGGTCGACGCGCTCCGATACAGCCAGAGTGGACGCCCTACCCAGATTGGGTGAGAAACACACCTCCTCCGCCTAATTTTGGGAGCCCTACATTCCCTATTTTCAATGGATCAGGCGATCCAGAACAACATTTGATGCACTACACGTCTTATTACGACCCTATGATGGGAACTCAGGAACAACAAGAAGCAGTGAAACTCATATGCTGCGTACGGACCTTGCAAGGATCTTCCTTCATCTGGTATACGAGTCTGCCAGCCCAGTTAATAAAATGATGTGAAGATCTTCGACAACAGTTCCTTTTCCACTTCAGCTCAATGCTGCCTAAAACAATGGTCATCGACCTCATGAACTGCAAGTAGAGGTAGAATGAGAGGGTCTCAAATTTCATCGCTAGATAGAAAGGCCTGACCTACTCCCTGAACAGGCCAATGCCTCAAGATGAGTTGCTTTCCATATGCATCGATAATCTTCTAGATGAGCTACAAAAACCTCTCATACCAGTGGAGTGCACCAATCGCTTCCATCATCTCTCGTCCATTGCCCAGAGAATTGAGGACTCCCTACAGTGGACCAATTTGATGTCCCGAATATCCTCGAAGGCTCCCACGAAGAGAGCAATTAGAGCTGAAGCATCCTCTGTCACGCTCAAGCCAGCCCCTGTGCCTACTCCACCGCTTAGGCCTCCACCAAATCGTCAAGGGCCCCCTGTATATCAGTGGCCGCCTCCGCCTAATATGGACGATCAGGGGGGATTGAATCAGAACCAGTTTACGGAACGAAGACACAAAGTATACTCGTTCTGAGAGGACCAAGTCCACAACTACTTCATTGATGCCATGAATTGCAACTTGCTCCAGCTTCTGGAGCCAAGGAAACCTGAAGAAGTCGGCCTCGATGACAGGACAAATTACTGTACCTACCATCGAATGTTGAGGCACAATATTCGGGAATTCTTCGTCTTCAAAGACCTCCTGTAAAGGATGGTAGACTCGAGGAAGGTTGAGCTGGGACCACCCCTAGTACATGTGACATATATTTCTACCATAGACTCTGAAAAAGGGGAGGGGTGGTAGGAAGTCACCAGAAAGAAGAGGCAGGAATTTGATAATTTGAGGACACAAAAGACTATCAATAGAGCCCAGGGCATACTCTGAGATCAACTAAAGGAGCCGTTGTTGCCGCCAAAATCCCCTAATGCTGCATAACCGACAATATTGGACTCCCAACCCTCCACGAGCCGGTCATCCAGGCGTAATCAAAAAGGGAGAAAACAAGCGCAAGAGGAGCAGTCTACAATGAGGCCGAAGTTAGCCCAAACACTATCAGATTTTATTCCCCCAAACTTAGCGCCATGGGCACCGACCCACCAAACGACACCATCAAGGACATCTGACCGGGTTGACTTGCCATAGGATGAGGAGACAATTTTTGGTTCCATCAATTTCATCCATCTTATGGAATCATTCCCTGAATAAGGGTATGGTTATGAACTCGAGTTCTCGACACAAAGGGCCGGGAGGAGGAATTGTAGAGGCAGGGGATATCAGGGGAGGTATAGTCAAGGATGAAATCAACCCTACGGTAGGACCTCGGTCCAAACCGTCAATATCATGAAAACTCGTGGGAGAGCCCTTCAATGGACTGAGCATGAGAAAGAATATCCCTCCACCTCCACAAGCGGCCACTCTGCCCCCGTCATTCTGCTATACCTATTAGAGGAGGAACAAGTGTCTAGCCGCCTAGTGCGTGCAAACAGACCGGCCAGGCCGAATCCCCAAAACGTGGGGACACCATTGACATCTAACCCCATGGCCGGTCCCTCCTCATCACATATTCTAACTCCCAAGCTGCCCGCTAAGACTCCCCCACCAACAGAGAAGCGTCGACTGCTGGAATAGAAGTATGACATCCTTAAGCAGCTGGCACCGATACCAGGAAAACTGTTGATCCTTAATGCCCTGATTTTGTTAGCAGACCTCAGGGAGGAACTTATAGAAGCCTTGCTCAGCCCCCAGGAGTTTCAAGCTGAGGTAGCTGCCACCAAGATTTACCGGACGGAGACTAGCTCGGCTGAATGCAATGCAGTGATTTCCTTCACCAATCAGGATTAAGATTCTATAATGCAAGGACACATCAAACCCCTATATGTGTCTGGAACACTAAATGATGTTGAGATCCAAAAGTCTTTATTGACAAAAACTTTGGAGTTAACCTCCTTTCCCTATAGACACTCCGTAAGTTGGTCTACAGTGAGGGTGATTAATACCCTCGGCCACAACTATGCTAGGTTACGACAAGAGTGAATAGAAGCCATTGGGAAAAAATAAGCTAAAAAACCATTTTGGAGACCTTGTGGCCTACTCGGAATTCCTGGTGGTCCAACAGAACACATCATTCAATGCCCTTCTAGGGAGGTCGTGGTTCTATAAGCACATGGCTGTTTCTTCATCCTACCAGTAGTGTATTAAGTACTGCGTCAATGGGAAAAGTGGAAAATTGCACGCCGATAGGGCCCCTTTAGAGCTCTCGGAGTCACACTTCATTGAAGCTGGGTTTTATGAGAAAAAGAATAATAATCCTTCGGTCGATGGTGTCAACTGGATCCTCGCTCCAAATGGTTTGGAAATGGTTCCTGACTACCCCCTCAGACAGCTTGGCAGAGACTACGTACTGCCCATCAACCATATTGAGAGAAGGGGTTCAACTACGGACACACACTCAGCTGTCCTCATGACTTCAGCCATAACGGCTGAGCGTGACAATGCGGGAATGTCCGCCAACCCTCAATATGAGGGAAAATACTTGGGAGAGGACGCCCGCAATGCCTCGCCTCTGGACTCCCAAGAACCCGTGTTGGGAGCTCTCCCCTCACCGGATTAAGAAGATGGGGATTTGGGAGAAGAAGAGGACGAAGATCTCAGAGATGCACCTCCCGTATTTGAGGAAGGTATCTCCACCACAGTGGAAGATCTCAGGGAAATAAACCTAGGTACCAAGGAAGACCCGAGGCCCACTCTTGTTAGTGTAGCCATGTCCCCCGAGGAGCATGAGTTATATACCTCTTTCCTGAAGCAACACTGGGATGTTTTTGCCTGGAATTACACGGAAATGCTGGGACTCGATCCCGAAGTGGAGACACATCACCTAGGTCTGCTAGAAGACCACCGGGGCTGTAAACATGCCGCCAGAAGGACACACCCCTCCCATGCTGCCAAAATAGAGGCTGAAATCAATAATCTCATTAAACTAGTATTAATTTGGGAGGTGAAGTACCCCATATGGTTGGCCAACATTGTCCCCGTCAAGAAAAAGAATGGAAAAATCCGCGTCTGCATTGATTTCAGAGATCTAAATTGGCATTGCCCGAAAGATGATTTCCTGGTCCCGATCACCGAGTTATTGATCGATGCAACGACCGGGTATGAGGCTCTATCCTTCATGGATGGATATTTTGGGTATAATCAAATCAATATGGATTGAGAATATGAATAAGCCACTAACTTCAAGGCTCCTTAAGGAATATTTTGTTACAGGGTTATGCCCTTTGGTCTCAAGAATGCTGGTGCCACATATCAGCGTGCCATGCATCGTATCTTTAAACCATTCCTTGGGAGATTCATTGAATGCTACGTGGATGACTTGGTGGTTAAGTACAGGCAGTGATCAGATCACTTGTCAGACCTTGAGACCGTCTTCAACAAACCTCATTAGCATAGCCTGAAGATGAATCCCTTGAAATTCACCTTCAGGGTTACCTTAGGGAAATTCCTTGGCTTCATCGTACGCCATCGTGGCATCGAAGTCGACCCTGAAAAGACAAAGGCTATCCTCGGCCTGCCACCCCCCTGCAATCTCATCGAGTTGAGAGAATTCCAAGGAAACCTGGCCTATATCAGGCAGTTCATAGCCAACCTAGCAAGAAAATGTTTTCCCTTTACCAGGTTAATGAAAAAGGGGGTTACGTACCAATGGACAGAAGACTGCTAGGAGGCATTCGATAGCCTAAAGAGGTACCTCTTGAGCTCACCAGTGCTCATGCCCTCGGTTGAAGGAAGACCTATCATCCTATACGTTACGACCCTAGAGTGGTCACTAGGAGCCTTCCTCACGCAGAAGAATGATGCCAGCAGTGAAAACAGTCTCTATTACCTCATTCGAACCGTGATCGATGCTGAAAATCGATACTCGAACATCGAGAAGAGTTGTTTGGACTTGGTATTTGTAGTTCAAAATTTGCGACATTATCTGTAGCATCATGAAGTCTATTTGGTCTCGTGTAATAACCCGCTCAAGTATATCCTCAGCTGCCCGATGCTGACCGGGCACCTATCCCGATGGGCAGTCATCCTATAATAGTTTGACATCCGGTTTGTGCCTTAGAAGGCCATCAAAGGCCAGACATTAGCAGATTTTCTAGTAGAGCACCCCTCAACAGAGACTACCACACCGGACATTGAGCTACCTGATGAATACATCTTCGCGGTTCAAGAAGAGTTCCCAGCATGGGAAATATACTTCGACGGCGCATCCCAAAGCCCAACCAGGAAGAGGATGGAAGATCCCAAATTCAACAAGGTGGGTTTGGGGATAATACTCATGTCCCTGAAAAAGGTAGTCTTTCCATATTTCTTCCTCTTTTCAGAAGGATGTACGAAAAATGAAGTGGAGTATCAAGCCCTCATTGCGGGCCTGGAGCTCGCCCTCCAGGAACAAGTACATAACCTTAAGGTAAAAGGTGACTCAGAACTGGTCATCAAGCAAGTCAATGGTGACTATGCTATTAAAAAGGAGGAGTTGATTCACATGTTTGACCATGTCCATGGGTTAATGGAAGAATTATCCACAGAACCAACATTAACCTATATTCCCCTGTCTCAGAATTCCTAGGCCGACACATTAGCTAATGGGGCCACAACCCTAGCCAACCCAGACTAGGATGAAACAATTATCAGCATTGCTCACCATCGAATGGACTTGCTGTTTGTTCAAGCTAAGATGGAAGAAATCCACGAAGTCAGTCCTGTCCCTGAACCATATGCTCCCGACACCGGCTGGATGACCCCCATTGAAAACTACCTTCGACAGGGATAACTTCCATCAGACAGGGATGAACGAGAGAAAATATAGAGAAGGGAAATCAACTTTGTCCTATATGGTGGCGCGGGTCACCAAGAGGTCCTCTACAAATTTGGCCTCGACAGAATCCTCCTTATATACATTGATGGAGAAGAAACTGCTGCCGTCATGATTGAAGTACATACCGGAGTATGTGGGGAACATCTACCGGGGTCTAAACATTCCCATCAGTTTCGAAGACTTGGGTACTATTGGCCCACAGTGGCATGAGATTACGAGCGCTTTACCACAAAGTGCCACTCATGCCAAGTTCATGCCAACTTCATACACCAACCCTCATATTTACTTCATCAGGAAAAGTACTTCTGGACATTTTCCATCTGGGGAATGGACGTCGTGGGACCATATCCTCCCGCTACAGCCAAACTGGTGAAGTATATCCTCACGACAACCGACTTCTTTTCCAAATGGGCAGAAGCTGTACCCCTTAAGGAATTTGGGGAAAGAAACATTGTCAGCTTTGTGAAAACTAATATCATCACCAGATTTGGTGTCCCTCGTACCATACTGACGGATAATGACACCAACTTCTGCTCTTCTGAATTGGAGAAACTATACCAAGAATACGATATCAAGGCTAACCACTCATCCCGCTACCACACAGCGGCCAACGGACAAATAGAGGCTTTCAAAAAGACCCTGTCCAATATTCTCTAGAAAGTGGTGGAAAAAGACAAGAAGTCATGGCCGAATAGACTCCTCCATACATTGTGGGCTTGCTGAACCACAATCTGCACCGCTACTCGGGCTACTCCGTACTCATTAGTATATGGAACAGAAGCGGTTCTACCCATTGATCTCCAATTTCCCTCGCTCCGTGTTACCATTTGTGATCAGTTATCCAATGATGAGCAATCAGAAAAGTGGTTAGGTGAATTGGAATAGCTAGACGAGAAGCGGTTTCACCCTTTGCACCATATGGAAGTATATCAGAACTGGATCGCATGAGCCTTGAATAAAAAGGTCCGTCTCCATTCTTTCTTGGAAGGAGAATTGGTGTTGGTCCTCCGGACCCAATGATACCCGAAAAGAAGTCTCCAAAGATGGAGCCAAAGTTGGAGGGACCATATGTTATACACAAGGTCTACTCCAATGGGGCATATGCCCTGATCTCCATGGACGGGAAGTTCACTACCACTCCTATAAATGCGAGATTCCTGAAGAAGTATTTCGCATAATAACTAAAAGCAGTTATCATCTGAGCTGAAGGATGTTAAAATACCAAGAACCAAACGGTCCAAACTCTATGACCGTAAACTAAGAGTATTACGTCCTCATCGGCAAAACTAAAATCAGTTATCATCCGAGCTGCATGACGTTAAACTGACAGGCACCCAACAATCCAAACTCTATGACCCTAAACTAAGACTAATCCATCCTCACTGGCATAACTAAAAGAAGTTATCATCCGAGCTGCAGGACGTTAAATTGCCAAGCACCCAATGATATAAACTATATGACCCTAAACTAATAGTATTTCGTCCTTACCGCACGATGTTAAACTACACAGATTTCAGAGAACTACATTTGTCTTGATTCCTTCTCTTGCATGATATGTAGCGATGCTAGGATCCCCCATCCTGGCCCAGCCACACTAAATAAAGATTAAAAATTCCCCTTTCCCCCATTTATGGAACGGACCTTCACGAGGTGTATCCTCTTCCCGAGAACTACGTACGACTTGATTCCTGCCCTTGCAGGATACGTAGCGACGCCAGGATACCCCATCCTGGCCCAGCCACCTGAATACAGATTAAAAATTCCCTCTTTCCCCCCGTGTACGGACCAACCCTGCACGTGGTATATTCTTAATCCTTACCGCATGACGTTAAACTGCACAGATTAATATTAAAAAACGGAAAAAAATAATATGCCCCTTTTCCCCCGTGTAAGGACCAGACCTAAACGGGGTGTAACCCTTTCAGAGAACAACGTATGGCTTGATTCATACCTTCAAATGATACATAGCGACGCCGGGATCCCCTATCCTGGGCCAGCCACTCCCAAATGGATTAAAATTAAAAAAGGCCCCTTCCCCCGTGTACATAACAGCCCTGCACGGGGTGTACTTATTTCAGAGAACTACATACGGCTTGATTCCTGACTTCATAGGATACGTAGCGACGCCAGTGTTCCCCATCCTGGCCCAACCATCCGAAAATAAAAGTTAAAAATGTCCTCTCCCCCCGTGTACGGACCATCCCTACACGGGGTGTATTTCTCGTCCTTACCACACGAAGTTAAAATACACGGATAAGAAAAAAAGAAAAAAAATGCCCCTTCTCCCCGTGTACAGACTAAACCTGCACAGGGTGTATTGTCTTTCAAAGAACTACGTGAGGCTTGATTTCTGCCCTCACAGGATACGTAGTGACTATAGCGACACAGACTTTTCTTACATTACTATTAAATCATTTCAAAGATAAACAACATAATAGTATTACACATAGAGGATCTGAAGGTTTAGTTTCTTGGGAATACTAGGACCATACCTAACAAATACATCATCAACCATAAACATTTATTTAATTTATTCTTCTCTAGCTTCTAAGTGGAACTTGTCCTCTCCTTAGTACATTTAGCCACCTGAGGATATACATCAAAATGGGTGAGCTAGAAGCCTAGTAAGAGGATATATAAAAACAATATATCATGGGGTGAGCATAATCATAACATAGGCAAAATATCATGAACATGATAGGAGCATAAATAAAAGACTTGAAATGTGGCAATGCATAAAAATGAAAGTCATAGTGGTTTACTATCACACAAACTTATGAACCAAGCTAGAATCTTGTTCACACATAATTTCACATTTACTCATGAGATTCATCACTTTACCTAATGCATTGGAGCGCTGTAAAATTCCCGGCACACCCGTCACATTTAAACATTCATATTACGCTATATAATTCCGGGTGCACCCGTCACATCATAACATTATCATTTATCATGCTTGCCACAATGAAAATATAACATAAATTAACATAATGAACCCATGAAAAGGAATGGGTTTCATCTCATAATAACATATTCATAAGCTTTGGGTTCCCAAAAGAAATAGGGAATAACATACATGTTACAAGAACCGTTCACTTTGAGTGAGAAGTAAAAGGGGTGTTCTTAAAGGAAGAGTTCTTTTGGAAAACATTTTGTTGGACATAAAAACCAGTGACAAACATGTATATCCCAGAAAAGTAAAGGAAATGATGAAAAAATGATCTTTGAGGAGTAACAATATCAAAAACGGAGTGAAAGAGGGAGAACCCAAAGGAAGAAAATTGGGTTCAAGATTTCCCCTTACCTTGTACCCGAATGATTCCTTCTCTTTAATGTACTGTATAATGAGATTATATTCATTAATTATAAATACAGAACCATGTTTACATTAATAGGGTTAATTTTTGTTTCATTATGTCATATTATGTTTCTTTGGATGACTTATAGAGTTTAAAAACATTGTTCGGGGATGTTCGTTTTTATGGTTTTTCTTGGGTGGTTCACTTGTATTCTTAAATTGATGTTTGGGTAGAACATGAGTAAACATCAAAAAATGATATTACATTTTATTAATGATATTACAATAGTTTTAATGATCTTATAATGAATTATATTAGATCCATGTGGATGAATCATTAGATAATAATTAAGTGATGATTATTTGGGTTAATTTGAGCGGTTTTTGGATCACAACGAACTTGTTTTAATTTTTCACTTAGTAATATGGCCATAGGTTATTTACAGAACTTAAAATATAACATAATACAAATAAAATATTCTAGTTCAACAATAAAAATGGTTTCATGACCAGATCTGAAGGTAGAAATTGAAGAAGAGATCATGTCGTTTTTGAAGGTGATAAATTAACACCTCATGAACAACGTTCTCTTTAATAAAATAAAAGGAAGAGGGAAAGGTGGTGGGGTGATATAATATCCCATTAGAATCATAAAATTATAGAATATGTATAAAACTGGAGTTAAAAAACAATTTGGATGAATATAGGTCGGGAGAGATCAAGAAAGAAACTTGAACTTGAAAGGAAATTAAAGGAGAAGACGGAGGGAAATTACCTCTTAAATCCTTCTCTTGAGAACCTCCTTAAGGGCCTAAGATTGGTATTTTGATGAGACCAGAATCTCTTAGACGTGGGGGACGGGCTAGGGGAGATTATTGGGGATATATTAGACAATTATTGAAGCTTGAGAGGTGTGCTTTGGCAAGAGGAGGGGGAGGACTTATTTATACACGAGGAGGGAGGTGTTTTTGCTATAAAATATTAAATAAGAAAATATATCAAAAGTTAGACTTGTAATAGTAGTTTTTTGACATAATAAATCATATATTAATATAATATAATTCGTTTTAGGCTTTAATTCTTATTTATAATCCAAATTCATTAATTTATTAAAAGGAATGTGAAAGAAAGAGAAAAAGACACTTTAAGAAATAACCTTTTGACTTTAGACTTTGGAAAGTTATTTTTAGGTTTGAGAATTGGATTTATTGTATTTTAAGGAAAAATTTATGAGATTTAATATAATTTTGCCGAAACTAAAGTTTTAGATTGTTTATGTCATCATTATATCATTAATGATGCAATTTAGTATACACCGATTATGTGAACAACTGTATTTTTTACTATTCATCCGAAAATTGAAGTATTTCAGAATAAACCCAAAAATTTACCCCTAAAATTTTTAGACGTGTAGAATAAAAAAATTATTTCCATTTTTCAAAAATAATTTTCTAAATATTATTAATTTAATATTTAATTAAAATCATAATTTACTTAAAAAAATAGTTTTTAAAAGTTAAAAATGATTTTATAGTGCTTTAAAAAATTATGTAGGGTCTTATAAAATTATCTAAAACAATAAGACATTGATTAAATAATTTATGAATACATTTTAGGGAATAAATATTCTTTTAAATTAATTAATTAATTATAATTAATTAATTATAATTAATTATTTATGAATTACAAAATACCAAAACGTTTACTAAGGTCAAATTGTCACTTTCTAAGATGTCTAAATTTTATTTTATTATTCATAGGTAATGTTACTCTTATGTTGGATTATTTACTATTCATAAGGTTCACATAAAAATTCATAAGTGTATGTTACGATTCCTAAGGGTACGTTACTATTCACCAAAATTTATTTTTGTTTCATTAGACTCTAAAAATCATCTTGAACAGAACCGTGTATGTAGAATTTTCAAAATTCCTAACACAGAAGTGGACAACTTATATTTAATGGTCACTTATAACTTAGTAGTTCATTATGTTGTGATTTCATGTTAATTTATGACATATTTATAAAAAGGAAATTTCCATTGAAAATCTTTGGGTCATTACATTCTTCCCTCTTAAGAAATTTCGCCCCTAAAATTTTACTTTACACAAACTGGTGAGGGTACTTCTCTTTCATTGCATCTTCTGGTTCCCAAGTTACTTCCTCAAACTTATGGTTCTTCTAAAACACTTTGACAAGGTGGGTTGTCTTGTTTCATAGAAACTTATCACTTCGGTCCAGAATCTTTACTGGCTGCTCCTCATAGGAGAGATCATTTTCCAGCTTTACCACGTCTGAGTTTAGTACATGTGAGGGGTCTGGTATGTACTTCCTCAGTAGTGATACAAGACATACATCATGAACCTGAGCCATATTCAGTGAAAGGGCTAGATGATAAGCCACAACTCCTATGCTGTCAAGGATCTCAAAGGGGCCAATATACCTTGGGCTTAGCTTCCCTTTCTTCCCAAATCGCATGACTCTCTTCCATGGAGATATTCAAAGGAAGACTTTATCTCCAACGTCGAAATCCAAGTCCCTTAGACGGTTGTCAGCATAACTCTTTTACCGACTTTGAGCAGCTTTGATGTGTTTCTGGATGACTTGAACCATCTCAGTCATCTCTTGAACAATATCGGGCCCAAGTAGATTTATTTCTCCAACTTCATCCCAACAGGTTAGAGTTCTACATCGCTTCCCATAAAGTGCTTCATACGGAGCCATATGAATACTTGAGTGTAAGTTATTGTTGTATGAGAACACAACCAATGGGATATGATGATCCCATCCACCTTTGAATTCTAGAGAGAAGGCTCTTAGCATATCTTCAAGCGTCTGAATAGTCCTTTCAGACTGGCCATCAATTTGGGGGTGATAGGACGTGTTGAAATTTAATTCAGTACTCAAAGAATGTTGAAGGCTCTTCTAGAACATAGATGTGAACCTTGGATCACATTCAGAGACAATTGAGAGTGGAACACCGTGCAGTCTCACAACTTCCTTCACTTATATCCTTGCAATTTGTTCAAGCGAGAGGTCTTCCCGAATAGCGATAAAATGGGTAATCTTGGTGAGTCGGTAAACCACATCCCATATCACATTATTTACCTTTGATGTCTTTGGGAGGCCTGTGACAAATCCATAGTAACATTTTCCCATTTTCACACTGGTATAGGCAATGGCTGCATCATACCTTTGGACTTTTGTCGATCATCTTTAACTTGCTGACATACCAAGCACCTTGATATATATTCCGCAATCTCCTTCTTCATGTTATCCCACCAGAAGTGTTCTCAGATATCACAGTACATCTTGGTACTCCCAAGATGGATAGAGAAAGGTGATCTATGTGCATTATCCAACAGCTCCTTCTTTATCCCGAGTGATGAAGGCACACAAAGCCACTTTCCAAACCAAATCACACCATCATCGTCGATATGGAACTCTTGCATCTTCCCTTCCTTTACTGCATCCACCCTCTTTTGTATCTCTACATCACCCCTTTGTGCTTCCTTAATATTATCTTGTATGGATGGTTGCACAATCATTTGGGCGAGGTAGGATGTATCCCCTTCCCTTATGATTTTCAAATCCATTCTTTGCATATCCATGAAGATAGGGTCTTTCTCAATCCGCAACATGGATAGAGTAGCAGGTTCTTTCCTTCTTAGAGCATCAACTACCTTGTTCTCCTTTCTAGGATGATAGTGAATAGATAAATCGTAAACCTTGATTAGCTCTAACCATCTCCTTTGATGCATGTTGATATCCTTTTGTGTGAATATATACTTTAGGATCTTGTGGTCGGTGTATATGTCACACTTCTCCCCATAAAGGTAGTGCCGCCAGATTTTTAAGGCAAAAATCACGGATGCCAGATCTAGATCATGCGTCGGGTAGTTCTGCTCATGGATCTTCAACTGTTGTGAGGCGTAGGATATCACATTATCATTTTGCATGAGTACACAACCCAAGCCTTTCTTTGAAGCATCACTGTATATCACAAAACTTTCTCCACTTTTTGGTAGTGTGAGTACAGGTGCAGTGATCAACCTTCTCTTTAGCTCCTTGAAGCTTCCCTCACATTCTTCCATCCAGACATACTTTACCCCTTTTCTTGTTAACTTAGTTTGCGGGCTTAACAATCATGAGAAGTTTCTCACAAAATATCGGTAGTACCTAGCTAATCCAAGAAAACTACGTATTTCTGTGACACTAGAGGGTCTGGGCCATTCCTCAATCGCCTTTGTCTTTGAAGGATCCATAGAAATTCCCTCACTTGTGATCACAAGTCCCAAGAACGTGACTTGATTCATCCAAAAGTCACACTTGATAAACTTGGCGTACAACTTCTCCTTTGTCAATGTCGCCAACACAATTCTTAGATATTCTTCATGTTCCTCCTTGATTTTGGAGTAGGTGATAATATCATCAATAAAAACTACCACAAATTTGTCAAGTTAATGTCTAAAGACTCTATTCATCAAATCCATGAAGATTTCAGGGGCATTAGTAAGTCCGAAGGGAATCACCAAAAACTCATCGTGCCCATACCTTGTACGGAAGGCAGTCTTCTAAATATCTCCCTTCTTCACCTTTACCTGATGATATGCAGAACAAAGATCCACCTTTGAGAAGTATTGAGCTCCTCTTAACTGGTCGAACAAGTCATAAATCATTGAGAGAGGATACTTATTCTTTATGGTGATCTTGTTGAGTTCCCGATAATCGATACACAACCGCATTGTTCTACCCTTCTTCTTAACAAAGAGCACCAGCACACCCCAGGGTGATGCACTAGGGTGTATGAACCCTTTGTCCAGATGCTCCTGCAGCTACTTCTTTAACTCCTCCAGTTCGATAGGAGCCATCCTATAGGGGAACTTTGAGATAGGAGTAGCTCTGGGTATGAGTTCAATTGAGAACTCTACCTCACGATCCTGGGGAATTCCGGGTAACTCTTCGGGAAATACATCGTCGTATTCCCTCACGATGGGAATTTCCTCAAGGTTGGAACTTTCCTTCGACTCAACCATTTGGGTGAGGTATGCTTCTTCATAGGGAATCAACACCCACACCATTGAAGGATTTTTCAAAGGATATTCATGATCTTCTTTGCATTTTTAGAGGATCATGGGATGGTTCGGAATATGAAAATATATTTTCTTTTCATGACAGTTGATATGTGCTCTATATTACGAGAGCCAATACATTCCCATTATAGTGTCGAATTTTACCAAGGGGAGTATTATGAGATTTTCCAAAATAATCTTCCCACATACGTCAATAGGAGACGAGTCAAACACTTGGGTTGAAATGATTGCACCACTTGGTGTTTTTACAGATATCTCTACTTCAAGGTTTCGGGGATTAGATTCTATAATTCTAGAAAACTTGAAAGATATAAAGGAATGCGTAGAACCAGAATCAAATAAGACTTTTTCCATTCTTGAGTGAATAGGAAGTGTACCTTGTATGGCTTCATTATTATGCTCCACCTCCACAGTAGTGATGGAATAAGCCTTCCCTTGTTCTTTTGGATTTGGTGGCTGCTGACGCTGATTACCATCGAGAACTCGAGGTTTAGTGCACTAGTTTGCATAGTTCCCTAAATACCTACAGTTGTAGCATTGAACCATGAGTGGTTCTCTCCTTTCATCGACTACATTCTCTTTCCTTTTCGTTTCTTTTTGACACTCTTGAGCATGGTGTCCTTCTTTCCCACACTTGAAGCATTTCCCTGTCCCTTTGAGGTAGTTCCCATTGTGTAACTTCCCACATTTTTGGCATGTGGGTCGTTGATTTTTCTTCCCACCTTTATCATTAGATCCACTGACTTGAAACTCCATCATTAGTTTCTTATCCCCATAGCCCTGGGACCATTCTCCAAACTCCATCTCCACTTTGAGAGCACACCAAACTACTTCTTCATAACTCCCAAAGTCTCGAATTACAAGAGCCTTTTAAAGGTGTGGTTTTAATCCACTAAAAAATCTATTAATTTTGCTATCATTGTTGATAACAAAACCCAAAGCATACCCTGAAGGCCTTGTGAAATTCACTTCATAGGTTGTGACCGATTCTCCTTCATTTTTCTTGAGCTCTATGAATTCTCTCTCCATTTTTGTGTGAAGAGTTCTTGGGAAATACTTATTAAGAAACATTATCTTAAAGTCTTCCCATTCCATCTCTTCAATTTCCTCCCTTGGATTGGTGTTCTTAATCAATGCCCACCATTGATCAGATTCTCCATCTAGATGATAAATGGCTAGAGTCACCTTCTCCGTCTCAGAAGAGTTAAGAACAAAAAAGATATTCTCCATGGAGTTGACCCACTGTTCCGCAAATAGTGGGTCAGAAGATCCACAAAACGTTGGTGGTTGTTGCCGTATAAAACATTCAATAGCCAGTTGCTCCCTATTTGGTGAAGAAGGAAGTTCTTGATTATTACGGTTATTATTCATAACCTGAGATAATTTGGTAATCATTGCCAAGAAGTTTTTAATTCCACCTCCCAAATCATTGGGGATGTCGTTCGGGCAATCGTTGCATTGGCCCTCGCATGAGTTGTTGGCCTGATTTCTCCTGGTTCCCACCATTTTCTAAAATAGAAAAGGTTAGAACAAAACATAAGTAAACAAGTAATGAAAAAATTATTCATTTAAATAATTAATACTGAAAACATAACATATGGGATCCCTAGGTAAATATTCTTGTGTACATATTTTTACTTAGTCTCATACTAGAGGTTTCCTCTAGGGTTTACTAATCCTAATTCCGAAATTAACTAAACCTTGCCTCTGATACCAACTATAGTGACCCAAAGTTTTCTTACATTACTATTAAATCATTTCAAAGATAAACAACATAATATTATTACACATAGAGGATCCAGATGTTTAGTGTCTTGGAAAAACTAGGACCATACATAACAAATACATCATCAACGATAAACAATTATTTAATTTCTTCTTCTCTAGATTCTAAGTGGCACTGGTCCTCTCCTTAGTACATGTAGCCACCTGAGGATATACATTAAAATGGGTGAGCTAGAAGCCCAGTAAGAGGATAGATAAAAACAATATATCATGGGGTGAGTATAATCATAACACAGGAAGAAGATCATGAACATGAGAGGAGCATAAATAA
Source organism: Viscum album (assembly GCA_963277665.1). NCBI lineage: Eukaryota > Viridiplantae > Streptophyta > Magnoliopsida > Santalales > Viscaceae > Viscum > Viscum album. Next base: position 865,314,057 of record OY728137.1, on the reverse strand, counting down.
AAGACTTGAAATGTGGGAATGCATAAAAATGAAACATCATGTCGTAGTGGTTAACTACCACACATACTTGTGAACCAAGATAGAATCTTGTTTACACATCATTTCACATTTACTCATGAGATTAATCACTTTACCAAATGCATTGGAGCGCTGCATAATTCCGGGCTCACCCGTCACATTTAAACATTCATATTGCGCTATATAATTTCGGGCACACCCGTCACATCATAAAATTTTCATTTATCATGCTTGCCACAATGAAAATATAACATATATTAACATAATGAACCCATGAAAAGGAATGGGTTTCAACTCATAATAACATATTCATAAGCTTTGGGTTCCCAAAAGAAAGAGGGAATAACATACATGTTACAAGAACCGTTCACTTTGAGTGAGAAGTAAAAGGGGTGTTCTTAAAGGAAGAGTTCTTTTGGAAAACATTTTGTTGGACATAAAAACCCGTGAAAAACATGTATATCCCAGAAAAGTAAATTAAATGATGAAAAAATGATCTTTGAGGAGTAACCATATCAAAAATGGAGTGAAAGAGGGAGAACCCGAAGGAAGAAAATTGGGTTCGAGATTTCCCCTTACCTTGTACCCGAATGATTCCTTCTCTTTAATGTCCTATATAATGACATTATATTGATTAATTAGAAATCTATAAGCATGTGTGAATTAATAGGGTTCATTCTGGTTTCATTATGTCATATTATGTTTCTTTGGATGACTTATAGAGTTTAAAAACATTGTTCGGGGATGTTCATTTTTATGGTTTTTCTTGGGTGGTTCATTTGTATTCTTAAATTGATGTTTAGGTAGAACATGAGTAAACAACCAGAAATGATATTAAAAGTTATTAATTATATTAAAGGAGTTTTAATGATCTTATAATTAATTATATTAGATCCATTTGGAGGAATCATTAGATAATAATTAAGTGATGATTATTTGGGTTAATTTGAGAGGTTTTTGGATCATAACGAACTTGTTTTAAATTTTCACTCAGTAATATGGCCATAGGTTAATTGAAGAACTTTAAATAGAACATAATACATATAAAATATTCTGGTTCAAAAATAAAAATGGTTTCATGACCATATCTGAAGGTAGAAATGGAAGAAGAGAGCATGTCGTTTTTGAAGGTGATAAATTAACACCTCATGAACAACGTACTCTTTAATAAAATAAAAGGAAGAGGGAAAGGTGGTGGGGTGATATAATATCCCATTAGAATCATAAAATTACATTATATGTATAATAATAGAGGTAAAAAACAATTTGGATGAATATAGGTGGGGAGAGATCAGGAAACGAACTTGAACTTGAAAGGAAATTAAAGGAGAAGAGGGAGGGAAATTACCTCTTAAATCCTTCTCGTGAGAACCTCCTGAAGGGCCTATGCTTGGTCTTTTGATGAGACCAGAAGACCTTGGATGTGGGGGAGGGGATAGGGGAGATGATTGGTGAGAGATTAGACAATTCTTGAAGCTAGAGAGGTGTGATTTGGCAAGAGGAGTGATAGGGATTATTTATACATGAGGAGGGAGGTGTTTTTGGTATAAAATATTAAATAAAAAATATATCAAAAGTTAGACTTGTAATAGTAGTTTTTTGACATCCTAAATCATATATTAATATAATATAATTAGTTTTAGGCTTTAATTCTTATTTATAATCTGAGTTCATTAATTTATTAAAAGGAATGTGAAAGAAAGAGAAAAAGACACATTAAGAAATCACCTTTTGACTTTAGACTTTGGAAAGTTATTTTTAGGTTTTAGAATTGGCTTTATTGCATTTTAAGGAACCATTTATGAGATTTAATATAATTTGGCCGAAACTAAAGTTCTAGAATATTTATGCCATCATTACATCATTAATGATGCAATTTAGTATACACCGATTATGCGAAAAACTGTATTTTTTACTATTCATCCGAAAATTGAAGTATTTCAGAATAAACAAAAAAATTTACCCCTACTATTTTTCAACGTGTAGAATAAAAAAATATTTTTCTAAATATTTTTAATTTAATATTTAATTAAAATTATAATTTACTTAAAAAAACGGTTTTTAAAAGTTAAAAATGATTTTATAGTGCTTTCAAAAATTATGTAGGGTCTTATAAAATTATCTAAAACAATAAGACATTGATTAAATAATTTATGAATACATTTTAGGGAATAAATATTCTTTTAAATTAATTAATTAATTATTTATGACTTACAAAATACCAAAATGTTTACTAAGGTCAAATTGTCACTTTTTAAGATGTCTAAATTTTATTTTATTATTCATAGGTAATATTACTATTATGTTAGATGATTTACTATTAATAAGGATCACATAACTATTCATAAGTGTATGTTACTATTCCTAAGGGTACGTTACTATTCACCAATTTTTTTTTTGTTTCATTAGACTCCAAAAATCATTTTGAACAGAACCGTGTATGTCGAATTTTCAAAATTCCTAACACAGAAGTGGACAACTTATATTTAATGGTCACTTATCACTTAGTAGTTCATTATGTTGTGATTTCATGTTAATTTATGACATATTTATAAGAAGGTAATTTTCATTGAAAATCTTTGGGTCGTTACAGTGACGCCAGGGTTCCCCATCCTGGATCAGCCATTCAATAAAAAAAATGCTCTCTCCCCCCGTGTACAAATCAGATATGCACAGGGTGTATTCTTCATCCTCACCGTACGACATTAAAAATGCACGGACTTCATCCTCACCGCACGACGTTAAACTGCACGGACTTCAAAGAACTAGGTGAGGCTTGATTCCCGCCCTGACGGGATACGTAATGATGCCAGGGTTCCCCATCCTGGACCATCCATTAAAAAAAGCCCTCTCCCCCCATGTACATACCAGATCTGCCCGGGGTGTATTCTTCGTCCTCACCGCACGATGTTAAAACTGCATGGACTTCATCCTCACCACATGATGTTAAAACTGCATGGACTTCGTACTCAGCGCACGATGTTAAATTGCACAGACTTCATAGAGCTACTTGAGTCTTGATTCCTTCCCTCGCAGGATACATAGTGACGCCAGGGTCCCTCACCCTAGCTCAGCCGTCCCCAAATGAAAGTGAAAAATTCCCTTTTCCCCAGTGTACGAACTAACCTTGTGTGGGGTGTACCTTCTTCGGGGAACTACGCATGGCTTGATTCCTACCCTCATAGAATGCATAGTGATGTCAGGGCTTCCCATACTGGCCCAGCCATTCCTGAATGAATATTTAAAAAAATTCCCTCTTCCCCCGTGTACGGACCAGATCTGCACGAGGTGTATTCTTTGTCCTCACCGCACGACATTAAAACTGCACTGACTTCGTCCTCATCGCACGACGTTAAACTGCATAGACTTATTCCTCACCGTGTGATGTTAAACTGCATGGACTTAGTCGTGACCCACCAAAGATATATGGAGAAACGAGATGAGAATACTCCTTGTGCATTTGGATACATCCTCTCCATACATCAGACTCCACGACCAGGATAATGGCGGATCTTCATAACCATTCATTTCCATTGGAATTAGAAAGTTATCGACCCGTGGACACCTTTTTATGACTATGCACACCATGCCATCAGCGGCTCTGCATATTGATAGCCCCTGCCCCGTTTACCAAAGAGAAGATTTCCTCAAGTGATAATATTCCTAGCTCCATACGCTTACCGGCCTCAGATCCCCCATATCATATCTCCTGATCCAGAAATTTATGGCGCAGTGGTTTACAAGTTCGTCTCCCTTTTCACATCCAAATGTTGCCAGGGTATCCCTACCCGGTTAGCCTATGTATCCGCCTGTGGTCCACATGAAGACCTGCATCTACGAACATCATTCCAGGGCTATGATACTTTGACTCAGCGGACAATTACGGCGAAGATATTTGTTGTATGCTTGAACACCATTATCCCTGCATGCCGAACTATGTACTGTGAGAAATCTAGGATTTTCATAATCATTCATGGCCATCGGAATTGGAAAGTCATCGACCTAGGGACACCTTTGCATGACTATGCATACCATGACCTCAACGGCTCTATATATTGATAGCCCATGGCCCGTGTACCAAAGGAAAGATTTCCTTAGGCGGTACTCTTCCTAGATCTATACGCTTAACAGCCTTAGAGCCCCCACACCACATCTCCTGATCCGGGAAAACTCAGAGTTGCAGTTTACAACCTTCATCCCCCACCCTGTTCAGAGTATATCAGAGCATGGTAACTCAGTTGTCCTTCGAGTGACTGTAGAAATAGTCACCCAATGGTCCGATCTCTATGACCGCTAAACTAAGAGTACCTCATCCTTACCGCACGAAGTTAAAACTTCATGGAGTTAAGGTACACCCCCACGTGTAAGATAAATCAGTGTAGGGAGCTCTCTAAGCTCTAATAGCAACCAGGGCCGAATATGCCTGACATGTCCAGATATTTTCTTACCAAATGACAGACTTCGTGTCCCGGGAAATCACGAATCCTCATAACCATTCACGACCATCATAAGTGGAAAGTTATCAACCCATGGAAACCTTTGCATAACTATGAATACCATGCACTCAGCGTCTATACATATTGATATCCCATGGCCCATCTACCAAAGGCAAGATTTGCCCAGTCGATACGCTTCCTAGCTCCGTACGCTTACCAGCTTCAGAGCCCCCATATCATTTCTCTTGATTCAAGAAGCCCTAGAACCAATATTTACACTAATCAACCCCTCTCCACATCTTGGGAATGCCGAGATGTTCAAGACCAGTTACATTCTGATCAAGAGCATCCTTTGCAACCTCTTCTTTACCACGTGACGTTAAACTGCACAGAAGACGTCCTTACCGCATGATGTTAAACTGCACATAACATCTTGGATGCTTGGCATAAAGCTGCAAAGACCAAGTATTAAACATCCAGGGGAATTCCTCCAACTACAAGCATTTTCACTGGTTTAAAAATTCCCCCGTTCTCACTGCATGATGTAAAACTGCACAACATCCTTTAATAATGCTCCTCATCTTTACCGCATGACATTAAACTGCACGGAAGCCGTCCTTGTCGCATGACGTTAAACTGCTCGGTCAAACCTATCATGGGATCAATAAGGAACAGAGGCTTGTCTCTATCCCTCAGTTCACGGGTCTGACCTGCACAAATCACCATCTCACACTAGCGTGAGAAGGAATGACTTCACCCATTCTCGGGAAAGTTAGCCTAGATTTTTCTCCCGTATCTAGGAACCCTCTCCTCATAAACCATACTCTGTACTCAGAAAAAGATGAACTCTCACAAGCCACCCCTGGTGGTCCCAAATCTCAACTTCCCTGAAGTTTCTTGGCTATCAGTAGAATAAAATCATTGACCCAAGGACAACTTTGCATGACTATGCATACAATGACCTCAGCGGCTCTGCATATTGATCGCCCCTGTCCCGTCTACCAAAGGAAATATTTCCTTAGACAATGCTTCTCTCCATACACCTCTTGGCTCCTGAGCCCCCATGTATATCCCATGTTTCAGAAACCCTATGAGCAATATTTTACCATCCTCTTTCACGACACTGCCGGAATATGGTAGAACCTCTCTGACGAGATTACTGAGAACTAGGGGAAGCCGTTCCATTCTAGATAATGTCCCAGCTGCATGACTTTAAACAACGTCAAGATCCATCCATACTTTACTCTAGATAAATACGTAGGACATGGACCTTTATTCTACACTCCTGATTGACACAGATGTCCTCAAACACTTTCAGATGTCACATACCCTTTCCGGGACACCTCGGGTGGTTTTCATAATTCTCCAAGCCACCCAAGGTGGTTTCCATAAGCCAGAATTCCATGAAGTACTTAGGACATCAGAAATGGAGAGTCATTGACTTAAGGACACCTTTGAATGACTATTCATACCATTCCCTCAGCAGATCTGCATATTGATCGCCCTTGGTCTATCTACCAAAGGAAAGATTTCCTTAGGTGATGCTCTTCCTACCTCTGCACGCCGATATGGCTCCCATTCCATGAGACATGCCCTGCATGTCGTTCAAATCTAAAATTTTTCTCCCCATGTGTGTCTTAAGGATATTGGGACATCTTTTAATCCACCGAACCTCATTGGGGCCCTCTCCCCACCATATCTAGTCAATGTTGTTCGACCTAAAACATCATTAATGATAGTCTTGTCGGCGATACTTTAAACCCCTCACAAAAAAAGGCGCAATGCCTGTTAGGCAAAAAACCTGAAAAGGGAAACCTAAGAAAAAGATGAGCCATACCCACTGGGTCCACACCGAATGGGCCCAGGAAAAATTAGGGTATTAACAGAAAAGGCAAGAAGTTTGTGGGTGGTTTTTCAATAAAATCCTAGCAATAGTTGAACCGTGCTCGCTGAGTCCCTTGGCTCAGGAAAAATTTAGAGCATTGTCCAATCACTCATCGATTTTCAGAACCACTCTACATCAGAATAGGCTACTCTTCGTTCCGATCGGACCCCATTCTGATGGGGGGCATTTGCAGGGTCCTGAAAATTCCACAAAGGGGAAATCTAATTACCCAAAAATTGGAAAAGGACCGAACCGGTCCGCATACCGGCTCCCAGCAACAGTACGCGTCGGTCTGGTGAACCGCCCTCCCGTAGACGCTGTCATTCGTGAAATGGGGGTGGAGAGCCTATGCGGGTGCGAAGCAGGATGGACTCCGGTCCACCGCCGCGAACCTGGGCAGCTAACCCATGACGCGCGCGCTGTCGTTCACAAAATGGAGGTGGGATCCATATGCGGCTGCGAACCTCGCATTCACAGAATAGAGGCGTAGTGGTGCACGACCGAAGAGCAGATCCGCGAAACTCGGTTCCATAAATCCCTGGTTGACCGAGTCTTCCGTAGGTAAGGAATCCTTCATGAGCTTCCGAAAAAAGTTCCGTGTGCCCATAAATATATCTTGTTCACGACTCTATAAATAATCACCAAGAGGAGCCAAAAAAATGAAAGGAGGAAGGACGGGTGAAAACCCATGGGGAGACACTGGAGAAATCGCTCCCAGCAGTAAAGTTCCGCAACCATCCACAGAGCCCATATCGTCTGCAGATGCACTCTTCTTCGTAGAGGAGAAACCAAACCGCGAACCACATGTAGCCATTTCCTTCGCGAATAGTCCCTCCATGACCATATCGTTCGCGGCCACCCCCTCTGTGGACCAGCATCATTCGCGAAATGGAGGTGGGAACCCCTCCGTGGGTGTGAAGTAGGACGGGAGCCAGCCCCTTTGCAGACGCCCTTTCGCGGCCATCTCCTCCGCGAGCACTCCTCCACGGCCAGATTCTCCACAGACACCCTTTGCGGACAAAAAAACTGTGAACCACACATGGACTGACTCCTCCGCAGCCGGATCCTTCACGAATACCCCCTTCACGGCCGTCTCCTATGCGGCCGGCTCCTCCGCGGCTATCTCCTCCGCGGGCACTCCTCTGTGGCCGGATCCACCGCGGAAACCCTTCGCGGACAACAAAACCGCAAACCACAGACGACCTACCTCCTTCGTGTCCAGATCCTTCGCGGACACCCTTCACAGACAAAAAAATTGCGAACCACATGTGTCCACCTCCTACGTGGCCCACCCCATGCGGAAAACCCCATGCACCCTTGCGCCGTGAAAAATGGAGAGTAGCACCGGGAACTTTTCAGGCCGGGTCAACAGTACTTTACATTTCACCCTTGCGCCACCCCAACATCCGTCCTATACATGTCATGAGTCGAGATACTCTTCATGACTCTCTTATAACCCCATTACCTAGATACTTTTGCTAGGTTCACCCATAAAGGGCTGCCCTTGCGTAAGTCCCACACCAACCATTGATAGGTATCTCCAACCTAGTAGTCCTGACCACATGACGTTAAACTGTATGGCCATTGTCCTATCCATATGACGTTAAACTATATTGAAATAGTCCCTACAACATGGCATTAAACTGTGGTTCCACAGTCCTCTCTACATGACTATAAACTGTAGTACACCCTATGTACCAAACATGGGACGCCTCTTGCTCTAGACTAGAGATACCTTATGCTCTAAGCATAAGACGCCTAATTCCATGATCACAGTGGCGTAATTTCAAGAGTGTTGGAGTCCGTTCAAACATTCCATCACTCCACCCCACGCTTTTCATGTCATTCATTCAGATCTTCAACCACTTACATGTATGAAGGGACCCCATAACGGCCTAGTCCCATGCCGCATCGGCTCACCTACCATACTGGGTCAACGCCCCAGAAGACTTTGGACAACACTTCAAGTTAGGTCCTGTGTTTCGAACACGGTCAGCAGTCGACCCTCGTTTGTTTGTTCCCATTTCAGGATAACGTGATATGGATGCTGTATTTCAAACACGGTCAAAAGTTATCCTCCATCCCCACGCCACCTTCACCATGTTCTGAATTTCGGGCATGTGATTCACACTTTTCATCTCCCTTTGGACTGATTCCAATGTCCTTGGAATTATCCCTCTTTTGCACTTGCACATAGGTGTAGGCCTCAATTATATACCTCAACCCATCTATGAGTTGGGATTCCCTCATGCCCAAACATGAGGAAGGAATTATGGGCATCCATCTTGGAGTAAGCCCTGAATTTTTGGGCTGCTTCATGCGTAAGCCCCACTCCACTTCCCACAGATGCACCTTTTGCGATGTGATCTTCTGGTCCCTGCTGCCTCCTATTTCTCACACTGAGCATGACTCACCTGGGCTTAGAGTAAGCATCGACCATGACATCTTCTCCCGGGTTGCCTCAGAGCTTTAGCCCCATCCCCATCTGAGCTATGTGGACTTTGATTACCCACCACAGGGATACGTAGGAAGCCTCCAAGAGGTTCAAGACCAATCACCATCGGACCCCCCGGGTCCACATTTACGTCGGTTCTCCGACACTCCCATTCGAACTAGGTGTAATTTGATCCCTGTCTCCTAGGTAGGGTACACAGGAAGCGTCCACGAGGTTCAAGCCCAAAACTCAGTCGATCTGACCATCTTTATGTCGGCTCGTCCCACCAACCCCGGGCAGTCTAGAGTGTGAGCCCCATATTGAACTGAACTACGTGAATTCTGATTCCTCTCATAGGGACACGTAGGAGGCCCGTACCATGGGTTAAATCCAAACGCTCAAGTCATTATCTTTCACCCTAGATGACAATAAACTCCAGAGTGCCTAGTTACGAGGTTTTAAACCAGTGCTGTCTTAATGGGCCCTGATTCCTTGGGGTCATTAATCCAACGATGGATTGTAAACCTCGGGCATAAATGATTCTGAACCCCCTACGTCCAGCTGACCATTGCCAACCAGGAGTAATCTAGGGATACTATGCTTGGGTGTAAACCAAAGATTTGTGAAAATATGAATACGTCTTAAATCTATAATAGAGTCCCGGAACAGGAAATAATTCCCCCCAAAAGGGTGCGATGAGCCCGACTTCCCATCCTCTCGACCAATGTGAGTTCTTAAGTATCGCTGGTCAAACCACCCAGCGAACTCCTACCTTTGGAAAGCAGGTCCACCTATTGCTGGATATGGAACCGTTGGGTGTTTCGAGGTGAAAAAGGTACACCTCATATGAGTGATTAAGCATAACCCAATCTTCTCTAATCAACCGTCAGGTAGCGCACATTTCTCCCCCACGACCCCATCGTGCGCCGCGCGACGGGGGTATATATATGACCCATGAATGTATTTTATGATTATTCTCATGAAAATAATAAGATAGACATATCCATATAAGGTTATTTAATTCATGGGGTTTATGATTCAAACGATACTAATGTGGTACAAGTTTTATGTTACAATGTTATTGTTTATCAGAATCGTTTATGATTATTATTACCGATAGTTTAATAATATGATCTATGTCTATAGAAAATCATGAATGATATTATAATCTATTAATATCTATAGAATAAATATATTCTATTAATTTTTCTCATTTATTGTACTAGTGATACCAAAACTATTTTTAATGAAACTCAAATTTTATTTCTTTAGATGAAAAAACATTAACTCCTATATATATATTTTCCAAACATTTTTAAATGTGTTTTTAAAATTCTACTATGATTTTTGAATATTTTTTACCGTTTTTTACTTTTTACAAAATGGATTAAAATTAATATTCATTTTGTTTTCTATATGAGGTACTCTTTTACATTTTTCCAAGAATGTGATAAGACCTTTTTATTTTAACACATATGGTATGAAAACAATTTTATACCATTTTGACCAATTATTGATTTAAATAATCCATTAAAAATTTACAAGGTTATTTTTAGATAATGTTTTTCCCTATTTAATTTTGGAAATATTTTTTTAGTCTCATTTAAAATTACAATGTTTACTTTTTTCAAAAAATATTTTAGTGATATGTTAATGGAATTTTTATATTTGATAAGATCATTATATTTTAAAAATTATGCACAAGGGATATAATACATTACTAAAATTATGAAACCTTCTCTATAATGTAAATTTTTAGGTTAATTTGATGGATATGTAACACATTAATATTCCACCAGTTTTGATATACTTAATTGATGAAATGTTTATAAAACCCATTTTATTTTCATAGTAAATGATTTGATGATCTGAAGAATGTTTTATGATCTTTTGGAACAGAAATGAATAATATTCATTATATGATGGTGTTTATATAGACACACTGGATGTGGTTACATTATTACCAATAATGGAGGTTATGTTATGACCATGTAAATTGGTTTGGTTATAAATAAAAATGGTTGTTAAGTTACAACTATGGATTTTTGTCCTGTTATAAACAAGGAAGGGTGATGAAATTGGTAAATATTGATACCCAGTTAGATAAATAGAAAAATAATTGGCTATGAACCATGTTAACTAATTTATTTTTTCCACTATGATTGTATTGGGGATGAAACTTTAGTACTACATTTCCTTTGAGAGTTAAACCATTCCACTATAATAGTCATTTCAATGAACCTTGGCTACATAAGAAATGTTATTATATTCTTATAATTATGCAAATAATTTGTACTGAATGCCAATGTTAATCTCTTTTTGAACTTTTCCTTTGATTCAACAATGATTCATGTCTTATTAAATTACATGGTTTGTTCCATGATTAATGATTATGATCTATAATATGTAGGGTATGATATATAAATGTTTTGATCATTTTTATGCTCTCATGTTCATGGTATGATCCAGTAACCATTAATATATCCTTTTTAAACAATTAGAAAAAAATCTAATGTCCTATTGTTTTATTTTTCTTCTATAGGTTATGATGAATGGTAATGAGTATGATATATATAAGTAGGATGTTAGTTATATGGACCATATTGGGAGAGCATGGAAATATTTTTTAAACTATTATTTAATGTGTGGATGTTTCCAAAGGAACTTTAATTTTATGATCCTAGCTTGGATAATTATATTGTGTAATGAATATTCATATATTAAGAAGTTATGTTAATTAATGATTTTTTGGTTGATATCTAAAGGGTATGGTTTAGAAATTTTATCCCCATTTTCTCATACCCTTATGCTCATTTTATAATTTTATCTCCCCTATTTACCCTTACTGATAATCTCTATTCATGATTTCATCTGATAGATTTTTGGAGAATATGAATAAAATTAATATTTACATTTTTTTCCAAGATGAGTTTTAGTTATGATGAACATAATGTAAGATTATATAGTTCACTTATGAACCATTTGTTGACTTGTCAATTTATTCAAATATAAAATTCCAAAATAATTCTCATAAAGATCATTATATTATGTAATAAATATTCATATATTAATATTTTTTATCTATATATAAAAATTCTGGGTCAATATAGTTTGTATCAAAGAATGGTTTAGTTAACATTTGAAAACGAGGATGGGAAATTTTTTGTTAGTACCTTATGGGTATGTTTAATTATATAAAAAATATCCTTGAGTTTTGTTTCTCGGTAGAGCACATGGTTTATAAGAAATTACATACATATATCTATACTTCAAGTTGACATAGAATTGGTGCTGTTTTAACAAGGGTTAATAACTCCAAAAAGGGTGCATTTGGATTTCACTCATTTATCACCTGATGCATGATAATAGGCCTTACTCCACAATTGGTTTGGTACTTCTAGGGGATATGTTTTGGAAATTCACAAACACATTTAGAACCATATTAATGTATTTGAATCGAATATAACCACAAATGACTTATGTTAAACCTATGGTATACAATATTGAAATTAAGATATCATGATTTAATCATCCTATAAATTATTTTTCATGATTATGTGGGTTTTAACTTTTATTATTATTTGTCACACTATTGTTTTTGGTTTTAGAAAATGAATGGAACTCAAAGAATACATGTTATTGAAGATTGAGATAAATAATATAAATATAGTTCTACAAGGGAAAAAATTGTTTCAGTAACTGTAAAATATATTATTATAATGTTCAAATAAAATTATCAAGCTATGAATGATGTTGAAATTCCAAATTATAAATGGATGGAACCAATTTATGTTATGTCCTTCCTAAGGAAATATTGACATTATTTTATTAGTTCCCATAATTTAATAATATTAATTAAATATATAATTAGTATTTAAAATCTATTTTCCATTAACTAGTGTTCGAAGTATGGGAAAATCATTTTTACCATTTATTGTTTTGAAGAAGAAGTGGGTTAATGGTGAAATATTATCAAGAATACGAGGAAACAATGTGAAATTGACTCCAAGAAGTTGGATGAGTTTATATCATATTTATTAATAAGTGAATTCCTAAAATTATTATTATAAAATTAGTGAAGGGATCCCTTGAGATAATGTAGATGGTTGATGAATATGTTGGTACCTATAATTAATATTTTACAATACATATGAGGTATGCATAAAGTATTATCATACAACCTAAAAGTATGATTGACTAATTTCCCAATGTCCAAAAACCAAGTTGCCTAATAGAATTAACTATAAGGGACTTTAATAGCTATGAAGAAATCATTTGATGTTACATAATGGATGAAATGGAGATTGGAGTTACCAATAAATATCATGGGTTTGATTTGAAAATAATGATGGAGTTGTGGTGATACTATAATTGACATGGAGATAAGAATTTGAGCTTTCCTTCGTTCTTAATGTGTTCTTCGAAACATGGTGGAAATAGAATTAAATGTAATGATAATTTTTTTTATCTATGGTGTGGAATTTCAAAAAACATTCACATCTCAATGTGATGGATTAAGTTTGATAATGAATATAATATAGAGAAAACTCCACCAAAATCTCCAAAACACACTTTAGTGTCTCAAATGATAGGGTTATAGACATTATGCTAACTATAGTTAGAATTTGAACATTATTGATGATGGAAAATTTTATAAACCATTCATAATGAGTGAAAATGGTAAATATCATATGATCACTATTTTTTGATGAGGGATATGTTTATTATGTGGTGATACATACACAAACCATACACTCTATAAATGCTAATGTCTTATTTTATTCTAAATTTATCATGTTTTGTTTATATGATGAATTTTAAAATGGTATTAAAATGAGACCCCAAATATTGGGTTATTAATATGTATTGAAATTCACTATTGGTATTATAATTACATCTCATGTCTATGAATCCAAACTTCATAATGGTTGTGTAATGTACTTCTTTCAAATATCATTATTCTCTATATGGTTCAATTTGATGTTATATTAACCACCTATTGACATTCATTACATAAATCCCTAATGAGTTTCCAAGAGATGTAAGTCTACTTTTATATTAAAATACATCATATGTTCATCTATTAGTTAAATGATAAAAATGAACATGTTATGGAAATCACATCCATTTTATTGGTCTTGATTCCCATTTATAATGGGTGATTTTATTAGATGGTTGGGGAGAAACACAATACTAATTATATGCATATTTTGCAAGAGTTTTAAGATATATTTCTGAAATACATTCCTTGTATTCTACCAAATCATGATGTTTAGTTCTAAATAAAACTCATATTTGGATCTATGACAATTTTAAATAATCTAATCAATGATTGGGTTGCATGATGTAAAAAAGAAACTCCACAGGAATTGGGAGAAGAGATTTTTTTGTTCAAGTGTATTGCCATAGGGGTAATATTTTCTATTTCATAAGAATTTATATTGATCGATATGACTTTTCATTGATTATTGGGAGATTACTAGGATCAAAATAGAAAAGGTATCCCCTACTGATTATTGATGGCTATTTTGATAGACAACATGGATATCAATACATTTCTATTATTGAACATCAATTTGGATATCATCAACGAAGGTTTAACATGGAGGATATTCCAAATACTATAACACACAAATTCATTAAAATATTTTAATCTTAGAATATAATTTATTTTGTTTCTAGAAACCTTTATACACAACACTATGTTACGTTTATGCAACACACAACAATAAGTTATCTTGTGCTACACACGCCACCTAGTTTTTCAACCTTTTAATGGAGAACATGAATTAAAACTAAATACTGAAAAATTTATAAATATTAATTTTCATATTTAAACTCATTTTTTATTTTGAAAATTAATATTTTCATAGGGTGATTTTTTGATGTTTTTTTGAGAAGTATACTTCTTTTATAAATAGTGAATATTATTATATTTTAGTTGAAAGCCTCATTTTCATCTAAATAATTATAGATATTATTTTTTATTTTAAATTCTTAGAGTAATAATAGATCTACTATATATATATAAATTCAATTTAATTCATTGGAATATTTTTTTTATATAACTAAGGTACAAATACTTAACGAAATTTTGATTATTTTTATTTAAAAACCATCTTTCTCGTCACGTCTGTGAGATTAGCATTAAACATAATTGTGCTACATCTAAGAATTGAATTTGAAAAAATGTAGATAAATGGATGTAATAATTATGATATTTATATCATAATAAGATCAACTTAGTTTATTACAAATATGATTATTAAATTTAATTAAAATCAATTACAACAATTAAGAAAAATCAATTTTATCAAGGGACAAAACCTTAATCATATGGGACAAAATGACCTAGAAACTTGTAGAAAACCCATTATATGACAATATTCCGATGCTATACCCTCTTGGTTCTAATTTATTGAGTTATTATGATGCATGATCATCAAATTAATGCATATAATAAGTTATGTAAGGAAGAAGGAAAAAATTTTCCTTCCAGAACATTAAAATTTATAAATATTTTGCGTATGAAGAAGGCTATATGTTTTCGGTTAATAAAAATTAATTATAAACTAAAATTATTTCCTTATTGATGATAATTTTAAAAATAAATTATTTATTAATTAATGACATTAAATATTTAGAAATTTGAGTGCATATGTAATTTATTTCATAATTAAATTACATAAAGGATACTAAAAAAATTAAAAGTAAATTTTATTTAATCAATTATAATTTAAAATTCTATTTTAAATAAATATAGTATGTAATAAAAATATTAACTCAATAGTATTTGAATTTAAGTGCATTTTTGATATTTTTAAATTAAAATAAAATAATTAATGTCAATATTGACATTAATCTTATTCATCAATAAATGATATTATATTAAAGGATTTAAAATAAAAAAAGACTTTATCTTCCACTTGAATTTTAAGTGTTCATAAATATCATTTATTTTCCATTAATTTACCAATTGATCATTTATAGTTATCATACTGGCCCATATATGGGAAAAAAATATTTTCATACCCTAGGTTAAAGTAGTGTTCTTACGCGTTACATGCAATTATTTTTAATCAATTTCCAAAAAATGGTATTTTTATTTATTAATTAAGATATATTTTTTAGAATTATGTGGGTACATATTTTCTAAAAAAAATTAACTAAATTTATTATTAATTTTCACATTTATTTTTTTATAAAGTATTTACATTAATTAAAACAAAAATAATAAAATTGGGAAAACATATATGCTAAGGAAAAAATTATAAAAAAGCACTTATTTTTGTTTGGTAGTTGTATTTCACGACAATAATTTTCGTTTTCTAAATTAATTTTTTATTTTGGAGGAACATGAGGTAAGGAAGACCTCCTTATAGTTTATAAATTTTTTTATTTATAATAATGCCACACACCCTCTATTATAAAAAAGAACTCCCTCTTCTCCTTCCTCACATATCTCATGCCATATTTTCTCATAAATAAATAATCTAAAATAGTCTCCCAAAATCCCCCCAAAATAATATAAGCCTTAAATTGTGTAAAAATCAATCCAAGGAAGTCCTTGGCTTTAAACCAAAATATGTAACTTAAAAAAGATGTAACACTCATCAATATAAATATTTGTAATATTTGTTTCTCCACCCTATAATTTCTTATTTTTCAATGCTTATAAAATAAAATAAATATCCTAAATATACATAAATGTTGTTTTTAAAGGTTACTTCTACAACTAAACACACATCCATCAAAAGGGTAATGAACTTACTGTTCATGTACGGAGAACTACCACCATGCGAAAGGATGTCATTCATTTTTCATTTTACACCTCTCATCACTGGTAATTATGATGGACACATTGTTTTTATATGATATATATTATTTATTTATTTAATTTAATTTTTATAAAACACATTCTATTATTTTTTTCAAATTAGGGTAAATACAATAACATCGTTGGTTGACATGTTTACTACTACCTTCTCAATGCGATGTGTTACATTCACAGATTACATGGAATGTATTAATGAAGAATTTAATAAAACATATGAGACATATAAGAAATATATATGATATTCATGAAATAATTCAGTTTCTGAAAAAATATTATATCATTTTCTTTATTACCCTTTTCATACACAAATAATGTGATAACATCATTTGTGAACATGTAGACTACCGCCTCCTCAACGTGACGTGATTCGTATTACATCACAATAATTATATATATAAGTATATATTATTAAATAACATGTTTCTGATGATATAATTACCATTATGAAAAATATAATACAAAATTACTTATTCTCATATGAATCATTTAAAAATAGGAATGTTACCTAGGCGTACGTGTGGCCGACCTTCTACATGATTACAATGTTGGTTTATTTTTCAGAACCATATATCATGAATTTTTTTAAATGTTAAATAGATGTATAAATATTATGATTATGTAACAGTTATTTTTCTAGATATTTTTATATAATTACACTTTTTACCAAATTTTTCTCACTAATGTCATTTTTGACACACAAAACCAATATAGTTGAAACACCCGACATAAACAAAATTGTTTAAGAAGTTTTATAAAAAATTGTAGTATGTGAAGTAAAAGTAATAATAATAATTAAAATAGTTCTAGAGAAATTAAATAATTAATATATTTTTATTATTCCTGAATATAATGATACACGTGTCTAGTGAGAATCAAGGTAAGGGATTTCATCTCACTTTTTGTTTCTCTAAGATAAATTTCATATCCACCATATAATAATTTTGTGTAGTAAATCTAGTGACCCTTTTTTGATATATGATATCTTGTAAATTTTTTTATTCATGATATTAAATATTTTCAGTTTGAATTATCTCACATAAGGGATTCCACTTGAAATTTAAAACATGGTAAAAGTAATCATTATGATATCACTTTATTTTGTCATTGTTATCCTTATCTTTAAAAATTACCTCTTTTTGATTATTTTAATTTTACATTTATATTTCTTAAGAATCATCATTTTGATTATACATTTTCCATATATTAGAAAACCATATTCTATATCAATGGATATTAATATTCTCCAACCATATTACATTTTAACATATGGTATTCACATGTATAGTTATTTTATTAACTAATGATTTTTTGAAAATTTCATATCTTTTATTCAAAAGAGATAATAAATATGGAATTTTGATTAGGGATTTAAAATTATTATTCAATATATGAGGATTGATTTGGAAATTAAAGTCATGGGTTGGGTAGTGTTTAATTAAAGACATGTGGGTTGGGTTCCAGTTAACGAATTCCCCTCTATGCATCGATATCCCCATGAGATGAAATTAGTTGGAGACAAACACTTTGTGTTTGATCTTATGTAAAATAGACTGGAATGATATGTGATGGGGACCAGTTAATGTAATCCCCTCGATGCATTGTTATTCTCATGAGTTGAATGACTTAGACAAACTAGAGTAGTTTAAACAATCTTGATAGTAGATCACGATGGTATAGTGGTCTATGTGCCAGATACATGATGTCTAATATTAAAGCATTAAATTTATTCTGAATTTTTTTATGTTATTATGTGAAGGATTTTTACTACGAGGATATCTATGGAGGATTTTAATTTTCATGATATTAATTAAATTTGGTTTGTTTAATTTATTTACCGTTACCTATTTTTATTCCTTATCTAATCATTTAAATGGATTGTATTCTCGGTTATTTATCATTCTATATTCTTTATTATTATAGATTCATTGTTTTTCTACTATACTTACCCTTACTGAGAATTTTATCTCACCATTATTTTTATTAAATATCCTTAATTTAAGAAATATGAATCCATTGAATGAGTTTTAAGGATGCAGAGTATTTATATTTAGTATGTTTTTTTTATTTTCCAATGTATTATGTTTATCATATATGTAATATGGTTTCCAAAACAGATAAACTAATCATACTTTGGGGATTAAATTCTTCTATCTATGCTAGTGAAATAAATTAATAAAATATCCTCGAGATTCAATGGAGAGCGAATTATAGTTGGTATTAAAAAAAATTTAGCTCCATCATTGGAAACAATATTTAGATATAAAAAATTATATAAGATAACCTAAAGATGTACATTAAGGATAAGTATATAATAACATCCAAAATATACCATGTATATGACTATGATACTAAAAAAGACTAAGATGATGGATATGCATAATATATTCCCGTAGTATTTACATTTTACTTGGTAGGAGCTAATATTTTAAATGTCATCATTTAGAAGTGGCATCGAGTATAATGAATATGAATCTCATCGATGCACGTGATCCAAAGTGTAAAAAAGATTATATCTTTTATGGTCTTAAGCCAATATTTTGAATGTAATTAGTCTCTCGAAAATTATCATCATATGAGGACATAGTGTCATGTGTTAATGGGGAAGAGAAATAATTTTCTAAATATCATGGATTTTGAGGGAAGAACAATAATAAGAGGATAACTATGAAAAATATTGATAAAGGGAAGAAGGTAAAGAAGTATTTTCCCATGTGTATTGATTTTGGAAATAATCAACATTGTCTCTAATTAAAAGGAATGGTATTTTTATAAAATAACGGAGATAAAAGACACTATTCATGTGATTTCACAGATAATAAAATGTATTTCAATGTACAATTATTCAACTGCATGTATATGAGACATTACACAAATCGGTGTCCCAGGTATCAAATTAATCTTCCCCAAAGTGGCTAATGGATCATGTCTAATAAATTTATAATACCACGGATCAAGAGTATTGATTAATGTATTTATGTAGGGATTCAAAATTAATTTGGTCTAATTTTTTAATAAATGATCTACTATTTTTATGAATTACGGAATATATGAGGCTTGTACAATAATACTTTTTATTTAATGATTTGAGATCATTTTCTGAATGGTACTAGGAAAATTAATTCTACAGAAAGATAAGATTTTTTGTAAACACATGTTTAATGGGAATTTAACCCTTAATATGTTGCTGATACTGAGATAATGATGTCAAAAATAAAGTGATGATAAATTTGGATATAGTAAGTTTTATAGTTCCGACAACCATGGAACTTATTGATGGTTTGTTGAAATATTTATTTACGTCCTCATTTCTAGAGTTTAAAACACTTTTTTATTTGAGGAAAATAGCTAAAAACATCTATCTTACCAAAGGAATAAGTAATAATACATTGTTACAATATGGTGTTATGGTAATTCAAGTTATTAAAATGTTTAAATATAATACATTATGAGGGTATTTAAATATTTGGTATGTAATTATTAGATAACTACTTCATTTTTTCAATCAATAATATGTTCAATTTGAAAATCTAGAGACCTTTATTCTAAAAGTGTGGGATCATAATATTTTTGAAAATATATCCATTTATCAAATGGTTTGTGTTTTATTTTAGAAAAATCATTAGGAATTATTTTAGAATATGTTAATAGATGAAGTAGAAATAGTGCATGGTGAAATAAAAGGATAATAATATGCTTATAGAAACTTATGTTTACTTATATTCATAGAGAGTGAAATAAATTTTCAGCTCTATGAAAAAGGGTATTGAAACCAAGAGAATCCCTATTATAATCATTTTTATGATATCAAGGACCTTTATTCACACATCTAGTTTAGTATTTTTTGGTCCACAACTTTATCACAAACCGTTATCTATCATTATCTATCAGAACATGGTGGTTATATTTTTATTTCATGTTCTTGTTTTCACAAAAAATATCCTATTTTAAATCCTAGTTTTGTGGTGAATTTTTCATTTTAATTTACCTCATATTCAGAATATGTGTTAT
Organism: Viscum album; assembly: GCA_963277665.1. Lineage (NCBI taxonomy): Eukaryota > Viridiplantae > Streptophyta > Magnoliopsida > Santalales > Viscaceae > Viscum > Viscum album. The sequence continues at coordinate 865,293,439 of OY728137.1, read as the reverse complement.
TAACCCAGTTTATGATGTATTGTTTTTTCCAATAATAGTATTTTAAAATATCAACCAACATATTACTGAAAAAAATATTAAATTATGAGGATGTAATTTAGTTAATGTCGGGAGAATTTAACACTATAAGACATTACAATATTTTCATTTTGGATGAATTTGTTTCTATATTACATTATATATAAAATCAGTTTATATTTATGCTACACACAACCATGAGTTTTTTTATTACATAGAAGATAGATCTTTACTACCTTTTAATGGTGAACCTATTATAAAAATAAATTTTGACACATATATAAAACTAGTTTTCAAAATAAACTTTTTTTTTGAATTTGGAATATAAAAATATTATTAGGGATAATATTTGGTATTTTTATGACCTGTTTAATTTTTTTATTAATAGTGAAAAATATTTCATTTTAGTTGAGAACTTACTTTTCTTCCAAATAATTATAAATTATAAATTATATTTTAAATTTTTTCAAAGTATAAATAGTAAAATTAGAACCTTATTAATTCTATTTGGGTCATTAGAACCATTTTTATATATAATTTAGATATAAAGTCTTGTTGATCTTTTGAGTATTTTCACATTAAAACATCACTTTCTCTCCACGTCTACATGATAAAAATTAAACATAATTTTTCCAAATATATGAATTACAGTTGGATAAATGTAAATAAATGGTTTTAATCAGAATTATATTTATATATTTATAATATGATCTTATTTTATATCCAAATATATAAGTAAAATTAATTAAAACTAATTACAGTGATTAAGGGAGAATTAATCTTAATATGTGATAAACCTTGAACATTAGGGCCAAAATGACCTAGAAAAATGTCCAAAATACATTCAATTCCAATAGTTAGACCCCATAACCTCAATGTTATAATTCTATGAGTTATTCAGACACATGTTGAATAAATTGATCCATATAATATGTTATGTAATGAAAATGGAAAAAAATAACCTTATGTAACTTTAACAATTAAAATGGTTTTGGGTATGGATGAACCTACTATGTTTAAATTATAAAAATTAATTGGAAATTAAAATTACTTTTTTTATCTTTATAATTTAACAATAATTTTTCGATATGAATTAATTGCATTAACAACTTAAAAAATGATAATGCATGGATTATTAAGTTAATAATCCAATAACATAAATGATGCTTGAACCATTAAAGTAAATAAAATTTAATGAATTATTATGTTCCATTTTATTTAGATAAATATATCATGTTCCATAGATTTGAATTTAAAAATATTTTAGTTCCAATAATTTTTTGATGTTTCTAAATTAAAATTAAATAAATAATGTAAAAATAGGCTATAATGTTTTTCTATAATAAATGATATTTTATTAAATGACTTAAAATTAATAGAAATATATATTATGCCAATTTAATTTTAACTATTTATAAAGGTGAAATATGTTCCATTAATAGATCAATTAATCTTATATAATTAGCATATTGGCCTCTAGATAGTAAAAATATTATTATCATTGTCTGAGATAACGATGTTTTTTAAGAGTTACTTGCGCTTGTTTTAAAATAGACATCCATAAAACATGGGATTTATATTTTGTAAATTATATATCCTATTTATAATTAAATGTTTCTGCATTGTCTCATAAATCTCACCTTAATTTTGTATTAATTGAAAATTTACTTTGGTTAGTAAACTAGTTACTTTAATGTAAACCAAAATGATAAAATTGGGGAAACATAGATGTTAAGAAAAAAATATAAAATTCACCAATTTTTCTATGGTAGGGATTTTAATCAAAAATAAATCCCATTTCATCATTTATTTTTACATTTTGGGGGTGCCTGAGGTAAGAGAGACCTCTCAATAGTGTATACCTTTTGTTATTCACTGGAATGATACTCCACTTTCATTATAAAATGGAATTCTCTCTTCCCCTTTCACACACATATGAAGACAAATTTTTTCATCCAAAATAATCCCATATAATATCCAATAATTCCACCACTATACATATATCCCTATCTTTTTGAATAAAGTAAACCATGAAATTCCTTCGGTGTAACCCAATACTACAAACCAAAAAAAGAGTTAACATTCATCAATGTGAATTTATGTGTTATTTGTTTCAATAACCACTCATTTATTGTTTTTTATTTTTTATATAATAACAAATGTATCCTAAATATACTAATATTGTTTTTATGTTAAAGGTTTTTCCTCCAGTTACACACACTTCCATCAAATGGAAAACAAACTTGTTGTCTGAGTACAATGAACTACCACTTCACAAAACGATGTCATTCATTTTTTTACCACCTGTCATTGTTGGGAATTAGGATATAAAATTTATTTTTATATGATATATAGGTTATTTATTAGGTATTTATGCATATTTAGTTTTTATATAACAGATTACATTATGTGTTATATTTTGAGTAAATATGATAACATCATTTGTGGACATGTGGACTACCGTATCCTCAAAGTGGTGTGAAAGGTTCACATATTAAAAGGAAGGTATTTAAGATGTTTATAACTAATAATTTGTGAAAAAAATGAAATATATATCATATTAATGAAATATTTACATTTATATAAATATATTATATCATTATTTGTAACCCTTTTCACACACTAAAAATGTGATAACATTGTTCGTGGACATGTGGACTGTGACCTCCTCAACACAATGTGATTCTTTTTACAAAAAAAGGATTATATATATTTGTATATATGATTAAATTAAAATAAAATATATCATATAATTATCATTTTTTGTTGATATAATTATTCATAAATATTTCCATAACGATCATTGAAAAATGGGATCATTACTCATGCGTACATATAATCTACCGTCTCCATGATTATAATGTTTGTTCATATTTCAGAACCGTCTTTCATAAATGGGTTTAAATGTAAATTTTATGTGTAAATATTATTATTATGTAAATATTATTATTATTTAGATGCTTATATAATTACCCCAGTGACTATATTTTTCAAACCAATTTCATATTTGACTATAAATCGAATATGGTCAAAACACACGAAGTAAACATAATTGTTTACGTAGCGGTATAAAACATTGTAATAAGTTATGTAAAAGTAATAATTAAAATGAAAATGGTTTTGAAGAAATTAGATAATTAACATAATTTTATTATTTTGGAATATAAACACTTGTGTGACAAGTCAGACATAAGGTAAGTGATTTTCAACTCACTTTTTAAATACATTAGATAAATGTCATATTCACCACTTAGTACTTTTTTGTGGTGTATCAAGTGAACATATTGATATATTATATCATGAATCCGTTCATATTAATGTTATATAAGTTTTACTATTTAATTTTATCACCCAATGGTTTTATCTTGAAAAATACCATATGGTAAAAATACTATTTACAATATCACATTCTTTTATGATCATTAAATTAACATTTAACAATCTCTTATTAATGATAATTTTTATTGGTAATTAAATTTACCTTAAATATCAACACTCTCTGAAAATGGATATCATTATTTCCTAAAACATATACCATTTTTACATATGGTTTACAATTTTATAATTATTTGATTAACTGGATAAATATTTATAAATCCATATCTTTTATTTAATACTGATATTTGGTAAGGCTCTTTGATTATGAATTTAAATTGATTATCTGATATATGATGAATTATTTGGAATTGAAAGACATAGTAGGATGAGTTTTTAATGAAATCCTTATGGGTTGGGGACCTGTTAATGAAGTCCCCTGATGCATCAGTTGTCTCATGAGATGAAATTAGTTGGAGACAAACCATTTGTGTTGTTTACAAGAAGAATAGAGTTGTATGATATGGGTTATGGGACGATTAATTAAATCCCCTTGATACATCATTAGGTTCATGCGATCAATAATTTGACAAATAATAGTATTTTAAACTATCATAAAAATATATATTGATGGTATAATGCTCCACGTTCTAGATACCTGAATTCTAATATTTAATAAATTTATTCATTTATAATTAATTTCAGTTATTTTCTAACATATTTTCAGTATGAAAAAATATATGGATGCATATAATTTTTAGAAAATTGACTAAATGGTTGGTATTTCACTTAATTTCCTTTCCATATTTTTTTATGTATTATTCATTTATTTGAATGGTATATGTTCTGGGTTATTTACCATGACATTTTATATATTCCTATTCATTCATTATTGATTCCAACTTATACTTATTGAGAATTTTTGGTCACCCTTATTTTTATATCCTCTCATAAGGTTATGAATAGGAATACTTCGAATGATTTTTAAGGTTGTTGCACATTTATTTTTTAGGATTTATTTTATATTTTATAATGTATTATGGGCATCATGTATGTATTCTAGATTTCTAGAAATACAAAACTGATTGGTCCTTTAAGATTATAATCATGTATATATTCTAATGTAATAAAATAAGTCACCTTCTCTAGGATTATGAGGTTAGGTGGTTAGAAAGATGTCATTATGTATAAGTAATAGAAACTACAAATATATAGTTATTCCATTTGGTCTTATTGATGTCCCCAATCTAATTGTATTTAGTGAAGAGATTCTTAGAGACTACCTTGATATATTTATAGAAGTCATTATAGCTAGTATTATTATTTATTTTACCAGCAAATATTTTTTTATCATTTTTAATATAATTTTTTTAAGGATAAGTGATAACCAAACTAACTGAATCCACATTGAAGGAAAAAGGAGGACCGAAACAAAATCCATGAACCAAAAACCAGAAGTGGGCTACATATGAAATCAACCACAGTCCACATCATTTCATGAGAAAGGAGATTTTGTATTAAAAATTAAAAATTTATGAATTTTGACTATAAAATGTTTACTTATTGTGTATTATAATCTCATGAGAGGGTATATCTATGGATCCATGAAACACCGATGTTATTTATAACTGTCCTAGACCAACCACATGTGATTATGATATGTACATTTCATTATTTGGTCTGATATTACTAAAGTTTTTTTATAATATCACATCACTATGTAATCCACTTAATATGTTAACTCATAGGGATCCATATCCTTTGGGAAAATTAATATGAATAAAATATTATGTAATCAAATAGAAAGTTATTGAACCTAATTTTTCCTAATTAACCCTATAGTGGGGAAGGGATGGTTATCAATAGTGATGAATCGAAAAAGGTACATGTAATTTTTTACATGCAGAATTATATTTTGATATCTTATTCATTAGGACAATTGAATGTTCATGAGAAAAAATTTATAATTCACGATTCAGAGTTTTCTTTGGTAATATTTTTTTTAAATATATATAGGTATTATATTTACAAAGATACATGTTATATATAATCTGATTATAAAATATTTTAGTCTATACTCACAAAAAAAGTGTTGAATATGTTTCATAGACGATAGTTGGATCTTGTTAATGATTAAAAATTCACAATACATTATAATCCAATAAAATTTAGCAGGGTAAAAAATATTTTATTTGAAATGATCATACAAATATATTTTTGATGAAAAAAATGATCTACTATTTCATGATTTAAAAATGATGGACCCATAAATATTGAAGGATAGGGAGAAATCATATCTTTCTCAAATAAATATTCTTCCATATATCGATATGGAGATTAAATGGGTGTAGAAGGAAAACATAGTGGTCTTGAAAAGGGTGAGAAATTTCCTTTAATTTATCTTTGATTGTGATGGAATGATAAGTTTGAGAAATTATTTATGTGATACATCTATACCAGATTTGATATAGGTGCTATTAAATGAGGTTCACAGTTCATTATTTTCTATTACTCATGGATTTACAATGATGTAAATATATCCGAAATATTATTTCTAGTGGGATGACAATAGGAAGATAGGTATTTCAAAATATATATCATGGGTCTTGGTATGTAAGAATGATATTTCTTAGAGACCAATGTATTTGGATGGTTTCAATCATTACCCATACAAGAATAGAAATTACAATAATCACCATGGATTTTGTTATCAGAATCCCCAAAATATATAATCTTCAAAGTGATATATGGGTTGTTGTATATCATCTTATGAAATTAGAAAACATAATTTATATTGTAAATGATTAATTTTTGTATAATCTTCACTTGATATACATTTTGGATTTGGTGAGGTTGTATGGAGTTCCAAAATCTATTGAATCTATTTGGATCCATTTTTTACCTCCATTTCTTGTAATTTTTATAGGGTATGGATATATGTTTGACGTTTATCAATGTGTACCATCCTTGAAAAATGGTCATTTTATGAGAAACATTCAATCCCCAATTATGTTTTCTAGTCATTTTATGTATAATTAATTTTTTTTGGGATCAACACCTTCCTCTAGTTGAGATTTAATAATATAATAGTTTTCATGAAAGAATTTAATTGGATCCTTATGAATTCCTCTAAAAAATAAGTTTTTAACTCTCTCATGTTGGGATGATGTTATAAAAATAAATCCACTGGGACCTAAACTTGGTGAGGTAATGTCATAGAAATTATGAGCCATTCAATATGAACTCTAGGATGGTCAGAGTCAATAGAAAGGTTATGATGATGATTGTCAATGGGGTTAGGAGTTTGAATTTGGTGAGAAGGTTTTCCAAAAAAATATATCCATTAAATGAAGTTATTTTATTTTGGATGAATAGAATGTCCATCCGTTTGTATATAGTACCTTTAATTATTCTTGATCGAGTAGGGATGGTTTCTTATAATTTGAAACATCCATCGAACCTCTATCAAGTCCATGATGTGTTCCATGTATCTCCACTAAAGAACTACATAGCTTATCATTAACATATAATAAACTCAATGGCCATACCATTGGATCATGAAAATTACTCAATACAGATAATTAATATGTCTGATTATTTATAAATAAAATTGATTATTTGATATATATATATATATATATAGAGAATGATTTTGTCAGGTATGTCACATGTTGGTGACTAGTTAATGCAAGAACTAAGGGTAGGGGACCTGTTAATGTATGTTTTAATTGTTATGGACTGTTTTTTGTAAAAAATATGAGGAATCGGTAGTCTAATAGAACAAAACTATTTGGAGACACACCCTCCAAGTTTAAAATATCTTGTGAAATGCCTCAAAAATATAATTATGGTTTTTAAAAAAATCAGTTTGTACTCAGTACATTACAAACCATATTTTGATAGTTCACAATGGTAAAGGTTTCATGTTCCTGTGAAACATGATGTCTGATAATTAAACATTTCCTTCATTTTAGTTATTATTATATAGAGGATTTTCACTATGAAAAAATATATGTTCTCGTTTCATTATATGTTTTTTGATTAAATAAAATGTGTGTTTTTTACCTTTCAATATTGATTATGAATTCTTTTTTTATATAAATTGAATTTTTTCCCATTATTTTCCTTACCATATAGATTATTCCCATTTATTCTCTATTACTTCCACTATATTTTACCTTTACTGAGTATTTGAGCTCACTCTTATTTTGTTTCCTTTCCCTAGGTTATGAATATTAATTCCTAGATTGATTCCATGGATGCTAATAATTTTATTTTCATTTTTATTATATTTCAGTTTTTCTTTCCCAATGTAAAACAGGTATCATATATGAAATAAGGCTTTCTAAAATGGATAAACTAATTATCCCATTATGATTTGATTCATTGTAATCATGTTAATGTAAAAATGTAGGGATCTAGTTCCTGGATTCTATGGTCTGAGTGATTATTATATATATATATATATAATGAATATGTATATTATAATTATATCAAGAGTATCATTTTAGAGATAAATAAACCATGATCAATGTGAAATGACCCTAACCGACGAACTAATATATACATGAAAAACAACTCAGTTAACACCCGAAATGATAATGATAACGAGGCATTATTATTTCATGGGGGAAAGTATATTATATGTCAATATTTTATGGTATTATTAGTATAGTTATGGTTTCTATATTTAAGTAAACTATATTTTATAATATATTAAATTATGTTACAGTTCTTGAGAAGCAATATAGACTTTTTGTAAGGGTTTTATGTTACAATCACATTTTTACAGAGATTTTTTTGTTTAATTTTTATAAAGATGAAATTGTATGACCTATCTCACCTAAGTATTACATATTTCATGATCCATCATAGATTTCTAGGGATATCATATTTTCCTTCCATTTTAAAATCTTTATGTACTGAAGACACCAATAAAATTTTTATGGAAGATTCTCCATTATTTTCTCTTCAATCAAGAATTTTTTCTTCTATGTTCTAATTTTAAATAAAATACAATTAATTTTTTTTAATAAAATAAATTATAAAATTATTTTTCCCTATTTTTTATTTACTATATTTCCTTTTAAAGGATTCTTTTTATCATTTTTCTAAAAGGGTTCTTATGAAATATTACAAACAATTTGAATGATATTTTTAACACAAACCACATTGATGGATCCCCATGCTATCATGAATAGCCATTTCATTATTTATTACTTTTAATTATACCTTATTTATTTTTAAAGATATTTTTCCTATATTTTTTTTTATTTTTTTTGGATTTCAAATTAGTGAATTCAAATATTAATGTTATTTTTAACATTATTTTTTAATGATATATAAAATATACTTATTACAAGAAGATTGTCATTAAATGTTTCTTAAGATTTATTAGTGATATGATCTGATGTTACCATATGTTGGTCGGAGTAGTTTACTCAAGATAGGAGGGGTGAATTGAGTAACTATAAAAATTTCTGTTACAGAAATATTATTTTAAAAGAAATGGTTTTCCCAAAAATAGATTCAACCCAGTTAATCAAGGTTATACTGTTATAAGAGTTTTCCTGTTTAAACAACTTCTTAGAAGATTGATTAATTCTCAGTAATCTTAATATGTATTTTTAATATTACTTTTCATGTTATCATACTAAGACAAATAAGTTATAACTTCTTTCCAAGACTAACTATCAAAGTGAAATTAGAGTTTTCTGGATTATGCAATAAAGCAGAAAAACAGAGAAGAATAAATTTAAATAGCACAACAGATATGAAACAAGTGGGTTAATCTCAAGCTGAGACCTAATCAACTCCACTTGGTGATCACCTGCCACCAAGAAGTTTATATAAATAAACTTTGATCCACACCCTAGATTGGGGTTAACAATAGTACACAGACTATCCAGGTCACATAGGAACCTCTTCCACAATTTTCGTGGGTAAAAAATAATAATAACCAGGACACACGGGGACCACTTCCACAGTTGTCGTGGGTAAACAAGAGTATAAAGAGTTTTGTGTAAATATTTATAAATCCTTTAGTTTAGCACATGAGTCAGTGTGTGTATGGAATTTACAGAGTATACACACTGCTCAAAAGTAAGTAAAAAAATCACTGAGAGAGAGTTGATATGATTTTATAATTCTCTAGTGATTTTAAGTGCAGCTCTGGACTCCTTTGATTTAGCAGAAATTCTTCTGAGTCCTTCTCTGGTTATTATCTTGAAAAACAGAGGGTCGCGATTCAGCTTGTGTTCTCCATGTGCTTTGACAATGTGAATATGTTCTCTGGATTTCAGTGTACTTCGTATATTCTTTAGCAGAGTCGGATTGCATGTATGTGAAAATTATTTCTTTGAAAATCTTGGAAATTTTTCTTCGTGGTCGTGCTCACAGCGCTTGTGTTTCATTCAGTATCACGCTCTTTGGTTGTTGGTCACTCTCCACTCTTTATCTTCGAATGCATGTGATTTAACCGACAGGTTCCATATGTTTCGTACCTCGTACCTCGTACTATGTCTACAAAGAAACATTAATTATTTCAGTGCATTAAAGGAATCAAATATGATCGTTAAGAATTAAATGGAATGAAAACAAAATAGTTTAAGAAACAATGTCACAATAAGTTGAGAAAAAAGTGTCTCCTTCACGGTGTCTGAGTGTCACGATGTCTTTTTTACAGTGTCTTGCTCATGGTGACGTGCTCACAGTGTCTTGCTCATGGTGTCTTGTATACCGTGTCTGGCTTATGGTGTCTTGCTCATGGTGTCTTGCTTACTTTGTCTAGATTCATGGTGCGGGCTTCATGGTGTCTGGCTTCATGATGTCTGGCTTCATGGTGTCTAGCTTCACGGTGTCTAGCTTCACTGTGTCTGGCTTCACGGTGTCTGGCTTACTGTGTCAGGCTTCACGATGCCTTTTACTTAGGCAAATAAAAGTATTCAGACTTAAACAGTAATATGCATGAAATGGATTGAGCTTAACTATTATAAATAATGAGTGAAATTGAAACATAAATTCACATTATTGGATATAATTTACAGGAGTTAACTAGGTTGAATGAGATTTGTGATTATTAACGAGATTTGGGATCATTAATGAGACTTGTGATAATTAATTAGATTTTTGATCATTAAAACATGATTAATATATGAGGAGTCCAACAATCCCCCTCATTTTGATGATCACAAATCATGCACAATTTAAGTGTAAATTAGATGCAACTATATAGAAAATAACATAACATAAAAAAATATAACGTATTTCTCCCCCTTTTGGGATTATCAAAAAGTGTAAATAAGAGAGGGTAAACAATGAACATTGAATTAAGAGTAAATAGTTCAGTACAAAATAAAGAGAGATACAAAAATAATGACATCCCCATCAAAAATTATTAAGCACTGGTCTTCTTCAAGGTTTGGCCTTCTCTCTGCCTTTATCAACAGCAAAAGAGGAAGCCATAGGGGTAGTGGCTGTGGTGGAAGAAGGTAGAGATGTGCTGGAGAGAGAGGGTAAAGGGAGAACTTAGAAGACTGAGGGAGGCAATGTAGGAGTAGTGGAAGATCTTTCCAGGTTCTGGTCAATAATGACAGGTCTGATCAGACTAAGAGATTGGCCAACAGATAGGGTAGTTGAGGGTAAGGCAGAGGTAAATGTAGGTAGCCCAGGTCTGAGAAAAGCAGCCGCTGGAGCAACAATTTCTGTAATCTGGACATGGATATATGGTCTCAGAAGTTTGATGAAGTCTAAAATGATTTCTCTACCATATTGCATGGCCTTTTCAAAGTCATATTTGTTTTCCATGAACTTTTCCAACAATCTGGTAAACTCAGTTAGTTTCTAAACTTGGTTTTTGAAGTCATGGGTTACAGGAGGAATTCTTAGATTCTCTAAAATATATTTGAAGTGATTGGTCATATCAGTCTTGGAGAAAATCTATTTGAAATAGAAATCCACTTTCTTAGAAATATACTACTAGGAATCATTGGAAATCTTGGAATGAATTTTCACAAGATCAAGAACTCTATCACTGTACTTGATAACTTCAGAGAAATAAGTCACATTGAAGCCACTTAAAGCAGTCTAAAGATCTTCTTGGACTATAGATCTGAGAAAAGAACTGTCCAAGGTAGGTGTAGAGGATTCACCAGAGGTATGAGAAGATTTGAAAGTTGTGGTCAAAGATTTGAGTTGTTTTAGTACCATTTGAAGATAGCCAGTGTACTCATCAGTGAGTTTATTGAGGTTCACCAAAAGCTCTCTCATTTCTTTCAACAACTGTTTGTGCCTTTCTACAATATTTTCATCAAAGGATAACAGGTAAGGTTTAATCTGAGGCACAACATCTCGAGAGATTTGAGAAATAGTGGGTTGAAGAGAGGCAGCAACAGGTTCTGATCTGGAATGCAGCTCTTTCTGCATGTATTCCACCACGCTTCTCTGGGTTGTGACTTCATTACTGAGCAACTTATTTTCAACTCAAACTTCTTGAATCTCATGGAGCATCTTAGGTTGTATCTGACAAATGATCTTCTCCAAAAGTAGTGAGGCATCTCTCTCACTCAGATGTGTCACAACATGAGGTTTGGAGTTCATAAGTTTCTCCACTCCAGATAAGATAGTATCTCCAAAATCTTTCAAATTGTCCTTACTGAAAAAAGATAGCTATTCAGGTAGAGGTTCAGGTGTAGAAATTGGTATAGGGGCAGGTTCAGGTTCTGGTTCCTTTTCCGGGGAAAATATAGAAACTGACTTCAACTGAAACAATGGAGAGAGATCATGCCCGGTTGTAGTGATCTGCTGAGACTCACTGACATCATAAAAACTAGGAAATTTGTACTAAGTTTCCATAGGGATGGACTCGGTTGGATGTGAGGCTTCATCAGACTCAAGATTTTGGGTTTCCTCCCCATCAACAGGTGCTTCCTTTTCAAGACCTAGAGGCTTAGGAGCTTGTTCTAAATTCACAAGTTCATCTCTAAGTACCTCATTCATCTCTTGTCTAGCAATATAAAAGGCTATCTCCATCCTCTATTTAGAAGAGGGTATTATTTCAGGAATAGTTTGTTCTTCAGGAAGTTCTTCCAGATTTTCTTCTTCCATAATAGAGAGTTATTCCAGATTTTATCCTTGCATAATAGGGAGTTCTTCCAGAACAGGCTCTTCCATGGCTTGCTGCCCAGATTCTATCACACCTGATTCTTTTTCAGCCTTGGGTTGGATTTCTAGATTGACATCATTTCTAGATCTAGGAAATTCTTCTTCAAGAACAACAGGAGGAACAATAGTCCTTTCTTCTTCAACAATATCTTCTTCTATATGAGGTACTCCAGCTTCTTCTTCCAATTCATATGAATACTCACCAAGTTCATATGGTTCCAAACCAGGATCAGAAATGTCTTTCGGCCTTAATGGATAATCCACAGGATTAAACTTCTCATAAATCTTATCTCTGTCTTCCACTCACTCCTTTTTCCAAGGGTTCCAATTTATCTTCATTCTCCTGATAGTGGCTTTAGAGAGACAATACTCACAGTCCATAAGCATTTCTTTATTGGGTCCAACTACTCCTTTGGGAACAAGTACGGTTGAAATTAGCCAAGATTAGAAAAGATAAGTGGATTTGGATGTAACCTTGATCAATTCAAACATATGGGTAATGATGTACTTGCATAGGTTGATTTTGTATCAATTATTTATAAGATTAATCAGAAACACATCTTTATACTTTAATATATAAAATTCACCTTTCCTTGGGCTAACCAAATTTTGAACAAACTTAAATAGTATCCTTGTTTCCCCATCAAGTTCAGCTGTGATGGACCTTCTCTTGGTGACATTCCCGGTTAGGGTTTTCAGAACATTTTCAAGGTCAAAGAAATTAGTTGTAGGTGGGGGTTCTCTCTGATAATCATCACGAATTACTTCGTGAGTTATCCTAAGGAATTCAACCCATAACCTTGATGAGAAGGATCATATTTGGCCATTAGTCGAGCTCCTCACAACATAGCTATCACCATAGTCAAAAGAAAACTGTGCATACTGGTAGAACTGTGCAAGTAACCTCATAAAAATGGGTCTATTCTCATTTGAGAACCATTCTAACCAGCCTTGTTCTTTTAACACTTTCAGAACTAGAGATTTTCTAAATAAGAGCCATTTGGGGAAATTTTTTTTTTAGGAACAACACTTCAATTTAACAGGTTCAGATTCAGCGGTCCTTTGGGTGTCATCTTGGGTGCTATCTTATTCTTCTTCAGGTGGTGCTTCTCAGGTGTGCATGACGATGGTCGCTTCATTCTTGGCATCCAATGAAGGTCGAGAGAGAGAGAGAGAGAGAGGGTTGAAAGGTTGATAGGGTTTTAAACAAGTGATTAGGAGAAAGTCTGGGTGAATAACCAAGTGAAACTTTTTGTTTTTTCATTTGGGAATTCCAATCGTCACAAAAATGAAAATGCGGGAAAGTAAAAGTGGTGAAATAAAAAATACTGCGATATGGGTTTAAAGAAAATCATAAATAATTTTCATGGTGAGGTAGTAAATGGTCATGATGGTGAGACAACAAGTGGTCATCACGGTGAGACAACAAGTGTTCGTCACGATGAGACAGCAAGGGGTCGTCACGGTGAGACAGTAAATGTCAGATTGTGAGTACAAAGTGCTAATGGTGAGACTATAAACATGAGAGACAATAACTTAGAAACCATAATCATGAAACAGTAAAGTAAAACATAGTAAAATCTTGAATAGTAAGACAAGTAAGATATCTATTTGAGATTTATCATGCGAAGGTCATGTATGATGTAGTCTATTCTCCCAGAACTTAAGGGTTTAGTGTATATATCAGCAAGTTGATATTCAGTACCAATGAATTCCAAGGTAATATCATCTTTTTGATAATGATCTCTCAAAAAGGGATGTCTTACATCAATATGTTTTTTCCTAGAATGTGAAACAAGATTTTTTGAGATGTTAATAGCACTTGTGTTGTCACAATTTATAGGTAGATGTCTAAATTGATATCCGTAATCTTGTAATGTGTGTTTTATCCACAGAATTTGTGCACAACAACTGCCAGTAGCCATGTATTCAGCTTCTGGAGTAGATAACGAAACAAAATTTTGTTTCTTACTACACCATGATAATAGTGAATTGCCTAAAAGGTGACATGTTCCAGAGGTTCTCTTTCTATCTAACTTACAACCACCGAAGTCAGCATCATAATAACTAACTAGTTCAAATGATTGTCCTTTAGGATAGAATAGTCGTAGATTGGGTGTATGCTTAAGGTATTTGAAAATTCTATTTACAACATTTAAATGAGATTATTTAGGATTTTATTGAAAATGTGCATACATACACACACTAAACATAATGTCCGGACGACTAGCAGTTAAGTAGAGTAAACTTTCAATCATTCCTCTATAAGTGGTTTGATCAATAGATTTTCCATCTTCATCAAGATCCAACTTACAGGTGGTACTCATGGGAGTGTCACTACTTTTAGTACTATCCAATTCAAAACGTTTTAGAAGATATCTAGTGTATTTACTTTGATTTAAAACAATTCCATCATTATTTTGAAATATTTGAAATCCAAGAAAGAATTTTAGTTCACCCATTAAGCTCATTTCAAATTCGTTTTGCATCATTTTATAAAAATCAATACATAATGAATTTTTTGAAGATCCAAAAATAATATCATCTATATAAATCTGAACAACTAGAACATCATTAGAAATTCTTTTTATAAAGAGGGTAGGATCAACTATTCTATTGTAAAACCTTTTCAAATAAGAAAAGTACTTAATCTATCATACCAAGCTCTTGGAGCTTGTTTTATACCATATAAAGCTTTTGATAGTTTGAAAATATGATTGGGAAAACGAGGATTTGTAAATTCAGGGGGTTGTTCAAAAAAGACATCCTCAACTATATACCCATTTAAGAATGCACTCTTAACATCCATTTGATATAGTTTGAAATTCAGATGTGCAGTATAGGCAAGTAGGGTTCTGATGGCTTCAAGTCTGGCTAATGGAGCAAAGGTCTCCTCATAGTCAATTCCTTCTTCTTGACTATAGACTTGTGCAACTAATGTAGCCTTATTCCTAACTATATTTCTGGCTTCATCTACTTTATTTCTAAACACCCATTTAGTGCCTATGATGAACGTGTCCTTGGGTCTTTCAAAAAGTTTCCAAACTTTGTTTATTTCAAACTGATTAAGTTCTTCTTGCATATCCATTACCCAAAATTCATCATTTATGGCATCATCAATGTTTTTAGGTTCATGTTGTGACAAGAAGTATTGATGTTCAACCTGATTTCTAAGAGAAGCTCTAGTTTGTGTTACTTTCTCTAAATATCCTACAACAGCATCTAAGGGATGGTTTTTAAGGGTTCTAACCTTTCTAGAAAAATATGGACTAGTGATTTTAGGTTCATCAACAGATTTTGGTTCATTATGACTCGATTGAAGAGAATTTCCAGAATTGGAAGGTTTCCTAGATTCTTTCATAGAGGAATTTGAGGATTTTGAGTTTATGTTCAAATTTGATACATCAACCTCTAGATTTTCTAGGATGGTTCTAGGCTCATGTGGATCTGTTTCATCAAACTTGATATGAACAGATTCTTCCACACATTTAGTTCTTTTATTGAATACTCTATAAGCTTTAGTTAATATTGAGTAACCTAGGAAAATTCATTCATCAATTTTGGATCAAAATTTCTAAAGATTATCCTTAGTGTTGAGAATAAATACTTTGCAACCAAAAACTCTAAAATAATTAACCTTAGGCTTCTTATTCCTCTAGAGTTCATACGGGGTTTTTTGAGAATTAGTCTAATCAAGAATCTATTGATTATGTAGAATGCTGTATTGATAGCTTCATCCCAAAAGTAAATAGGTAAGTCATATTCACTAATCATTGTTCTAGAAATTTCTTACAAGGTTATATTTCTTCCTTCTACAGCTTCATTTTGCTGAGGTGTTCTAGGGGCAGAGAAATTGTGAATATAACCATTTTGTGAGCAAAAGGATTCAAACTCTTGATTTTCAAACTCACGACCATGATCACTTCTTAAAGATCAAATTTTAAGGACACTAAGGTTTTTCTACAAGCTTGGAATACTTAGTAAAATAAGAGCATGCTTCACATTTGTGAGCCATGAAGATGGTCCAGGTATATCTAGAAAAATAATATACTAGAACATAAACATAGTGCTTCCCATTTAAACTAGAAACTTTAGATGGTCCAAACAAATCCATGTGAACCAATTTGAGAGGTTTAGAAGTAGAAACTTCTTTCTTTGATTTGAAATATATTTTTTGTTGTTTTTCCCTTTGGACAAGGATTACACACTTCATCATTTGGACACTCAAGTTTGGGTATGTCTTTAACTAGTCCTTTTCTAGTTATCTTTCTAAGGGAGGGACCATTACAATGTCCTTTTCTGCTATTCCAGAGCCAAGATTCTTATGAAATAAACTTAAGCATTAAGGATTTTGAGAGGCTAAGGAATCTAAATTAACGGAATAAACGTTCTCATTCCTTGATGCATAAAATACTAATTCATCTTTAGAATTAAATACATTACATGAATCATTTTTAAATTTAACATGATATCCATCATCACATAATTGTGAGATACTAAGTAGATTATATTTTAAGCCATTAACAAACAGTACTTTAGAAATTAAAATCGAATCAGAGTTACCAATCTGGCCTAAGACAATGATCTTCCCTTTGGCATTGTCACCAAATGTGACATGTACTCCATCTAATTTTATTAGATTCTTGAAGCATGAGTAGTCTTCTGTCATGTGCATTGAACATCCACTATCCAAGTACCATAGATTCTTGCAGGATCTCTTTAAGAAGATTGCCTATAACATGATCAAGTAAAGACAGATTTTGGTACCCATACTTTTTTGAGTCTAGTATCATTAGTAATAAGTGCTTTAGGAACCCATATTTGTCTCATAGGTTTCCTATAAACATTATGTAATTTGTTTGAAAAATAAACTGTATTTGGTCAACAATAACTTGAAACAGTAGAGTATGTGTAATGACTTGAGCTGGTTGAGCTGTGTCCAGAACTGGGTACAAAATTATATGTCCTAGACCTTGAAACAAAATTTGTTCTACCAAGGTTTCTTTTACCATGTTGATAACCAATGCTAGTATTATATTTAAGGGAAAATTTGTTTTCCTAGAATATGTGTAAGGGTATTTTTCCCATTAGAAAACTTTTCTAAGTCACTTTTTAATTGCTTATTAGGCATTTTTAATTCATTGTTTTCTTTGAGCAGTTGATCATTTTTCTCCTTTTCAGTAGTAAGTTCAGATTTAAAAATTCTAGTGAGAGCATGTTGTTTCTTCAATGATTTATATTTATCTTTTAATTCATTGCATGTATCTTCAAGCATGTTACATTATTCAAACGTTTCTTCATTAGTCATATTTTCAGAGTAACTTTCCTCTTTAGAATAATATGAATTATGTACAGAAGAGTTCAGTGTTACCTTAGATGTGTTTGTCATAAAACACATATTGGCTTTGTTAGCCTGTTCATCATGTGATGTCTCTGAGTTGCTTGAACTATCCTCAGAGGCACTCCAAGTTGCTTTCATTTCCTTTTTGTACTTTTAATCCTTGTCTTCATATTTCTTCTTATACTTGAGCTTTGGACAATCATTCTTTATATGTTCTTTTCGCTTACATTCATAAAAAAAAATTTCATCAGTTTTATCACTTATTTTCCAGTCCTTTTTCCAGTTTCCTTTTTGATCGTACTTGCCCTTGAAGTTAGGATTTCTGAAAAAGTTCTTCTTTTTGTAAAATCGTTTGAATCTCTGGCCAGTTGAACCATCTTCTCATCACTGTCAGGTGATGCTTTTTCAGTGGTGGAACTTTCTACAGGAGCTTCCAGTTTCCCTTTTTCTTTGTGCTTCGAGAAGGCGGTCTTGAATGCTACAAATTTCCCCTTTGGTTCATCCTCCTCTTCTTTGTTGACTTTCAGCTCTTCCTCATACATCATCAGTTTTCCAATGAGTTATTTTACAGGTATCTTTCTAATGTCGCATGATTCTCTAATTGAGACAGAGGTTCCCCTCCATCTGTCATGTAAACACCTAAGAATTATCATGATCTGTTCTTTGGAAGTGACTTCTCTTCCAAGAGAAATCATTGTATTGAAAATATCATTGAACCTAAGATACATGTCAGAAATAGGCTCATCAGGTTTCATATTTTATAGTTTAAGTATTAAGTTTAATTTCATTTACACTAGATGTTCCTTCATGTGAGACATACAAGGTATCCCAAATTTCATGGGCATTTTCACAAGAAGAAATCCTATTATATTCTTCATCTCCAAAGGAACAGTACAAAGCATTCATGACTTTGTAATTGTTATTGTAAGAAAGTTTTGTAGGTTCATCCCATGTAATTCTATCTTTCACAGGATGTTTTTATTCATCTATCACTGATGACCAAATTTCAAAGCTCATACTCTCTAGATGCATTTTCGTTTTAATTTTCCATTGAGCATAGTTGGTTCCATTAAATAATGGTGGTCTATTGTTTGTAGCACCTTCTAATCTATTAGCCATACAAAAAAATTACTTTAAAAGAGCTAGAAATTTAGAATTAACAGAAATTTACAGATCTTTTTAGTACAACTACAATCACAGTTGAGTAAGATTACACAGTGTCTTAATAAAGTTCCCTTTGATACCAAATGTTGATTGGAGTAGTTTACTCAAGAGGGGAGGGGTGAATTGAGTAACTATAAAAATTTCTTTTACAAAAATATTATTTTAAAATAAATGGTTCGCCCAAAAAAAGATACAGCCCAGTTAATCAAGGTTATACTATTATAAGAGTTTTCCTGTTTAAACAACTTCTTATAAGATTGATTAATTCTCAGAAATCTTAATATGTATTATTAATATTACTTTGGAAGTTATCCTACTAGGACAAATAAGTTATAAGTTCTTTCCAAGACTAACTATCAAAGTGAAATTAGAGTTTTCTGGATTATGCAATAAATCAGTAAAACAAAGAAGACTAAATTTAAATAGCATAGTGGATATGAAACAAGTGGTTCGGTCTCAAGGTGAGACCTAATCCACTCCACTTGGTGATCACCTTACACCAAGTAGTTCATATAAATAATCTTTGATCCACACCCTGGATCGAGGTTAAAAACAGTACATGGACTATCCGGGTCCCACATGAACCTCTTCCACAATTTTCGTGGGTAAACAAAAATAATAACCAGGACACACAGGGACCCCTTCCACAGTTGTCGTGGATAAACAAGAGTATAAAGAGTTTGGTGTAAGGATTTATAAATCATTCAGTTTAGCACAGGTGCCAGTGTGTGTATAGAATATACAGAGTATACACACTGCTCAAAAGTAAGTAAAAGAATCACTGAGAGAGAGTAGATATGAGTTTATAATTCTATAGTGATTTGAAGTGCAGCTCTGGACTCCTTTGATTTAGCAGAAATACTTCTGATTCCTTCTCTAGTTTTTGTCTTGAAAAACAGAGGGTCGCGATTCAACTTGTGTTCTCCCTGAGCTTTGACAATGTGAAGATGTTCTCCGGATTCTAGTGTAATTCGTATGTTCTTTAAAAGAGTCAGATTGCATGTATGTGAAAATGATTTCTTTGAAAATCTTGCAAAGTGTTCTTCATGGTCATGCTCACAACGCTTGTGTTTCATTCAGTATCACGCGCTTTGGTTATTGGGCACTCTCCACTCTTTGTCTTCTAATACATGTTCTTTAGACGACATGTTCCATATGTTTCGTACCTTGTACCTCGTACTATGTCTACAAAGAAACATTAATTATGTCAGTGCATTAAAGGCATCAAATACGACCATTAAGAATTAAATTTAAAGACGAAAAAATAGTTTAAGAAATGGTGTCACAGTAAGTTGAGAAAACGGTGTCTCCTTCATGGTGTCTGAGTGTCACGGTTTGAGTGTCATGGTCTGAGTGTCACGGTCTGAGTGTCACAGTGTCTTATTTACGGTGTCTTGCTCATGGTGACTTGATCACGATGTCTTTCTCACGGTGTCTTGCTTATGGTGTTTGGCTTACGATGTCTTGCTTACTGTGTCAGGCTTCACGGTGTCTGGCTTCACGGTGTCTGGCTTCGCAGTGTCTGGCTTCACGGTGTCTGGCTTCACGGTGTCTGGCTTCACGGTGTCTGGCTTCACAGTGTCTGGATTACTGTGTCAGGTTTAACAGAATCTTGTACTTATTCAAATAACAGTATTCATACATAAACAGTAATATGCATTAAATGGATTGAGCTTAACCATTATAAAGCATGAGTGAACTTAAAACATAAATACACATGATTGGATATAATTTACAAAAGTAAACTAGGTTGAATGAGATTTGTGATTATTAAAGAGATTTGCGATCATTAATTATACTTGTGATAATTAATGAGATTTGTGATCATTAAAACAAGATTAATACATGAGGAGTCCAACACCATATGTAATTATTCTTCTTTTGTGATATTATCTTTATTATGAAATGTTTATGAAACCATATAATTTTTTAGGTTATTATTTGATGATAAAATAAATGTTTTATGATCTTGTGCCTCATATATGTATGGTTTTCCATGTGAGATTGGTGGGATATGAATTTTAAAACCCTTTAATGCATTGAGTGAGTTAGGATATATTATTGAATAATAATGACTATAATAGGGAGTGAACCTAGTTGAGTAGGGTACATTATCCATTGTCATATACATGGGAGTGAAAATTAACTAAGGAAATGATTGAATATAGAATGAACGCATTCCACTATGATAGTCTTGGATGTGCTCCTTGAATATGGAAATTATTATTTTTATTACGTTAGTGCTATAAAATTATTTTTAATTTTTATGATTTTTATTTATGGATCATTATTGGTTATTGGTTATTATATACTCTTATGTATTATGTAATTCGATGGATAAAGTCATATATAGTTTTTATTGATTATTAATTATGAATTTGTGTGAATGATTTTATGATATATAGATCATGTTAATATACACTTAATTTTAAATTAGCATAATTTATTGAAATATATTATGTTTACCCTTACCAGGGTAAAGATAACAACCTTTATTATGTATCCAATCACTATGTCATAAAAAATAGTTTTAGGTATGTTATGACTTAGAATAGTAATAGTTATTAAAAACTAAAAGGTAAATGTATTTGATCATTTATATACCTGTGTTTTACTTATCAAAGTATAAAAAAAACAAAAACACTAAGGTCCTCAGTTAGGTATTGTTTTGAAATTTTATCAATATTCATCTAAATTAATGTAATTTTTTTTAAAACATTTTCCTGGTCAATGACCACGACTAAATATATTATTATAATGCGAGAAGATTACAAAAGTCTAAAGGTGGGAATTTTTTTACAATCCTTTGCAAGGAGAGGAAGGAGGTCATTAGGTAACTCATCAAACCACATAATGTCTTGGTTGATCCCCTTATTGGAAAGAGCATTAGTAGCCGTATTAGCTTCACGGTAGTCATGGGTGGAAATATATCATATCTCTAAAAGAGAGTTCAAGAAGTTCTTCCATCTTGCAGTAAGAGTCCAAGAGAGGTGGACAACTCCATTCCAAATGTCTTGGACAATGGTGGTGGAGTCTCTTTCGATCTAGATATGATTCCAACCTTTATTTTTGACAAATTGGATGGCGTGGATGAGAGACATCATTTCAGCTTCAAGGGAGGAAGTGATCCCTCAGCAACCATAGAAGCAACCATGACATTGACCTATAGAGTCTCTAAAAATAGCCCCACAACCCGCAGGGATAGAATTTCCTTTGGAAGCCCCATCAACATTAATCTTGATCTATACAAAAATTAGGGCTTACCAGAAGACTTTGAGAAGACGATTTGGATGAGGAAAAATTCCATCAATCTACAGACGTCTAAGGATCACAAAGTCACCAATCGTGTTGTCGCAATTGGCTTTCTTGATCGAGGTAGCATCTTTGATAGCAATCACGATTCTCGTGCAACCTGCAAGAAGATTGTCTGAGTGATTATTGTGAATAGAGGCATTTTTATCATACCAGATAATGTGAAGGAGCTCTGCCACTGTAGAAAAGTAAGATGTTTTTGATTTGAGGTGAGAGCTTGAGCTCCACACAATGCTTTAGTTTCAAAAGGATATTGTCATAAGGAGGCCATCTGCAATCAAATATGTCAGCAATAATATTCCACATAGCAAAAGCCTTAGCACAAGATAAAAAGAGATGGTTGATATCTTCTCGGTGTTGGTGACAGAGGGGGAATTTTGAACAGAGGTGAATGCCAATGGATTGAAGACATTTCTCAGTGGGGATACGCTTGCGCACCAGACACCAAATAAGGTTGAGTCTGGAAGGTTTAATCCAAGGTTTAAAAAAAAATTTAGCCAGGAAAAATCAGAATCAGAGTTGGAGAAATAGTGTTTATAAAATTTTTTAGAATCAAGCATACCATTGTGCACCGGTTCCCAAACCAGAAGGTCTTCATCGCTAGATAAAGTGTAGCTATCAACCACTTGCATAATGGAGTCAGGTAACTCTAATGTTTTGGAATTCATCACATCCTTAATAGTGCAGTTAATGCTGTCAGGAGAAGAATTAGGAGGAAGCATGGAGATAAGAGCCTGCCCAGTTATCCAACCAAAAACGGATGGTGGAGTCCAGGCTGACGAACCATCTAGAGTTATTCATGATGCGGGCAAACGAGTTTCTTAGAGAGGGCCAGAGATAAGATTGAACATAGTTGAAATTCCCATTATTTAATCTTATAAGAAATTTATTTCTAAGAAAAGCAAGGGAGTCAGAGGTGTTATTTATCAGTCTCCAAGTGAGCCTTGCTTGGAGGGCCTCATTGAACAACTTGATATTTTTAATATCCAAGCGACCTTTATCAAGAGGGGTGCAACAGGTGGACCAGTGAATGGTAACAAGTTTCCTTTCAATGATGCTGCCGGACCAGACAAAATTTTTAATAAAAGTATTAATTTTCTTGAGAAGTACGAGAGGCCACTTATAGATCATGAGGGAATAAATAAATTGATGTAACACATATATATGTATTAAAATTATTTTTCACTATAGTTAGTATCAAAGGAAGGGATTATTAATAGATGGAAATGTGGTCAAGGAAATGTTTGTAATATGGATACTCGGGATTTGAATAAATGGATATTAACTTATTTATTTCAGAATATTTAGCACATTATAAAAGTATATGCCTGGGGACCATGTTAATTTAGTGTCTCTCGAAACTAGGAAAATATTCTTCTAATTTGGAGGAATATCATCAAAATCTACCATAAATATATTACACTTTTGGCTATCCTACTTAAAACCATTCTCCATAACATGGGGAAAATAATCATAAGAAAGTGGTGGGAACATATGTTACGTAATGGTAATTAATAGATATATAGAAGCACAAAATTTTTATATGGGTATGATAAAATGATAAGAACATTATAGGATCATACAATGCATAAAAAATATCATAAAAAATAGTCATGGAATAATTATTGGATTTTTATAAGACAAGAATCTTGTAAAATTTAAAGAGAATAAGTCATGATATCATAACATAGGCATAAGACAAAAAAGTCCTATATAAATAATAGATTATAACATTTTGAAAATGTGTAAATATAAATAGGTTCACTCATTTTATCAAGTAAATGATATAAGACGCTCAAATAAACCTATGGGAATTCAACTAGGTTCAAAGAAAACATCATAGACATTTAATCAGGCTCACACAAATTTTTCCCCCTAATGTCAGGGAACATTTACAAAACATTATAGGGAAATTAATGGGGACCATACCTAATGGTACAGATACCCCCACCATCCCTAGTCATATTCCTTTCCTTCAAGTGATCAGTTTCCCTTTCTTCACATAGTGGATCATGTCTCCCAATCTTCCCATAGTGGATCTATTTCCCCATTTTCCATAGTGGATCGAGTTTACCTGTATTCCCAATGTGGACCATGGCACACCTATTTCCAATTTTAGATCAGGACATACATGTTTCTCAATGTGGATCAAACCCATGAACTTGTTTCCCATCATTATTTCTAGATATATAAATCATTACCCAATTAATTTTAGGGAGATATAGGTCCCATCTATCACATAATAAAAACATAAATATATATTCCATAACATAATAAAACATCAATAATATCATAACCCCTAAAAAAGAATGGTTTCACAAATATCATATCATAACTCATGAAATGAAATGGGTATCATAAAAAATTAATCATTTCATCACCAATGGAAAATATATAGGTCACATAATCATTTCACCAAAGAATAACGCCTGAAAAGAAGTAGTTTTAAAAATAATATAACCAGGGGTAGAGGAATGGGTTTTAAAAAAATTATTCTGTCAAACCATAAATCATTACATAAAGAATATAAATGTCTTTCATAGATCAAATATCCAGTAAATAATGAACTATAAAAAACTATGTTTTATTATTTAGATAAGGGAGTTGAAGGTTCACATGGAAATATTTTTAAAGAAAATCAATTTTCTTTGAAAATCCATTTTATAAAATTATTTTAATTTTTTTTCTTATAATGAAATATCTAAAATTTTAATTAAATGGTTTTTGGTGAAATTATTTTTTCCTCTTTGAAAAATAAACTTTTTAAAACATAAATAAAATTGAATACCTTTTATGGTAAACTACCTTTGAAATCTTATTAATGAATCATGAATATAATTGGAATCCCATTTTCATTTAAAATACAGTCAAAAATAAGAAAAAATTTGTGACATCATTTTAATTTTTTTTCCAGAAAATGGATTCTGAAAATTAAAAATAAAAATTTAAATAATTGAAATAATTTTATTTTAAAATAACTTTTTTAAAACATATAAAGGAATCCTTGAAATCATTTAAATAAATTTTAAACATAAAACAATTTTGAAGGCATTTTTCTTTAAAAACCTTTACTAAACTAACTTCTTTAATATGAGGGAATGGATGGAAAGATTCCCTTCCCATAATTGTCCAAGGGGAAAGATAGATTAGGACCCCCCAAGTCCCACCTTAAGTAGGCCCCAAAGTGGTGACTAGCACCAAGGGTATATAATATCACCAAAATGGAAGGAATTATCATTTTTATAGAACAAGATCCAAAGATAAGAAGGTAAATCCCAGCAACCCCAAGGAATAAAGATAAAAGGAAATCCTAGAATCCATTTTCATATAAATTTTCAAAATAAACTGATACAATGTACAAGAAAAACATTGAAGGAATGTACAAAAAGAAAAGAGAAGCAGGAATGACAATGGTCCTGACACCCGAGCTACTAAGGTCTGACATAGTTCTAAAAGTCCTCCTGGAAACCAGAAAGAAGTTTTATATTAGTAGGGTGAGTATACATGTATATTTATTTGGGAAACCAATAGTTATCATCCACATGTGGGGATACATTCTAATGCCCCATGAGAAATAGAGGTAACCAAAACACCAAGCGATAAAAACTATCCACCCAGCCTCACTATTGCATACTCCCCAAATAACACATGTTAGGTAAAATAATAGTAATTGCGCATTGATATTTGGGTACCCCGCATCGCTTTCCCACTAGTTATTTGGAACATCCTATAGATCATAACTCCCCCACAAATCCCACTACTGTCCCACTGCCACCCCCAACAACTACAGTATGAGCCATCCCATCAAAACATTTATCCCACCCTCAAAAAACTAGGCTAACACGACCACAATTAACCATTCTCATAGACTCCTAGGACACATAAACCTTCTCCATGTCTAAATAAACCTGGGCAAGAATAACCACTTCCATGCCTGAGGACACTTGGGCCTCATCCCGAATACAGTTATGAAACAAAAATGTATTCAAAAACAAGGGAAAACTCACCACAACACACTCTTCCTGAAGATTCTTGGTCCATAATGAACCACATTCCATCAAAGCCTACCCAAGGAGTCATTTTCTACCATGGTATGGAGCATAAAAGAGATAATAACCATCCAATCATAGGAATATTGGGAAAACACCCACCCCTATGAAATGGGGGTGTTTAACACGAAGTTCTCAACATTGGTTGGGTGCATATAAGAAACAGAAAACTAAATTTTATACATATAGGTAATCAAGATATCATCCCAAAAGAAGGGTCTTGAAACCAACAATGATCTCGCACATAACCACTCTTGCTGCTACCCCTACATGCACAAGTACACAATAACCATAACCAGAGAACAACCCACTTTTGAAAAATAATTCCCCAATGTATCTGTTAATATTATCATCCTCAAGTGATTGTATTTAAATATTTCTTACTTACGAAGAAACTAATAGGCCTAACCACAAACTAAAACAAAAACTAAAAGAAAACAGCCAAGCAGGCATTTATACATTCACTCTCGGTTCTTTGGTAAAATAACGACATCAAAATGGGATCTGTGAGATCCCACTAAGTACTAGAAACAAACCAAGACTCAACATACCTAGTTGAAAATGCTTATTGCCAGCTCTACACATCCTCAGATTCACAGACAAGAACCTTCTAACCATAGATTCTATTCCCCTCTATATGAACCCAGAAACAATAAATAGAATAACCACGCATATCACCAGAATTTATTATGGATGTTTTTATATTTATCCAACACCATTCATTAATTTCCTTTATTCTATTTGGTTAATCATAGTGACCATACAAGGGTTCTTATTAATCTATTATCTATTTAATCAAAACGTTTACATGAATAATGAGTTCACATGCTACATTCATTCAATAACAATATTATCCAGAAAATAGAGCGTTATTAGGGAATAGGAAAGGACGACCAACGATTATGATTTTCAGTGGAAATGATCCCGTAAAATACAAAACAAAAAATAAAATAAAAAATTCTATAAAAAAATCATCATTACCACCCCTTCAATCTTTAAAAGTCTATTTATTATCTTCGTTAAAGTTGGTTTTATCTACGTCTCAACGGAATGTCATCATACCCACCCTGCATGATGCACAGTAAATAAAGACGAAGGAAGAACCCCCACATGGATGATCAAGGATTGAAGTTTTCTCGTTTCACCAAGAACATGGAATGATGCGACTCTTAAGGGTTTTAAAACATCATTTATGGGCTTAAAAAAAACTTAAATGACATTAAAAGAGGCATTAATACACTTTTACATTAAAATAGACATTACAAGAGTTAAACTGGTTAATCCTGGAGAAAATTGAAATGACTCAATGATGTGTGAGTCACCGACACCCTTGCACCATCGCTGTTCGGTTCCAATGATGACCCATCGATGGCACCGATGGCCCATCAGTGCCACTGATTCCGATCAGTGCCACCAATGCCTAATAGTGCTAACAATAGCCAATTATTTCCACTGATGGCCGTTCAGTGCCACTGATGCCCATTGCTGCCACTGATTGACGATCAGTGCCACTGATGCCTATCAGTTCCACCTATGGCCAATCTGGTCCACCATTTGTTCAACCTAAAATTTTTAAAACTCCCCAATAAGTCACAAATAGTCCCTAGAACTGATCGAAGTTCAAGATTTCACAATGTAATGGACCTGGAGGGTTTCGGTCATTACCAAACCACTTTAAAAAATATATTTAAACAATATTTGGAAAAAATTTCTTTTCTGAAAAAATGTAAACTTGTAGAGGAATATTAAAATAAATTATGTTCATGGAGTTTGGTATGTTCTTACATAGATAACATTCCTTTTAACACCTTAAAATGTTTAGAAAATTTCCCTAATCAAAAAAGGATATTATTATTCCTTTTAAAACCATTTTTTAAAAATGGTAAAACTTGGGTAAAATTTTATTTTAATTATCATGGGATGACATACATCATATTTGAAATCATTTTTAGAAAACATTGTTTTGAAAAAATGTAGATTTCTGACTAAATGAAAAAATAAAATTAGAATAAAAAAAAGTCTTCATTACCAAATAGTGTAAAAATAGTACCATTCACTGATATAACTTCATAAATCGTAGTATAGAATAATTAATTATATATCATGGGATATGGATCATACAATTCCATTAATTGAATCATAATCATAAACAATCTTGATAAATGACACCATAATTATGATAAACTCTTACCAATTTTGTAATGTAAAATAAAAATCCCAATGAGAGAATAAAATAAAATTAATATTATAATATAATCAAAATAATAATATAATATAAATTAAATATCAAAGTGAATTACATAAAACTCATATAATAATATATGATCATTAGATAACACATGTCTCAATGAAATAAGAATGAGAAAAAATTAGCTTACTGATGTGGTAACTTTTAAACCATAAACTGTATGAAAGGGAGATCATAAAATGGTTATGTAAGTAACCATAAATTTTTTTTTTTATCACATAATATAATAAAATTCGTTACATAAACAAAAAAAATAAAATAATGGTGAATATGGCACACATCACAAAGTTATAGACAATAAGATGTAAAAAACCCTTACGTTAAATCTTAACATTATTTGTACATTTTCAACCCTATTATATAATAAGAATATGTTTATTATAAATCTACAAAATAACCATATTATCAAATATCCTACCATATATGATTTTATTATGACTTTATGTTACCTGTTTATTAACAATTCCATGTTAATGCTACATTTCGGGTAATATCTATATTGTTTTTCATATATGGATTGACTTGTAATTCAGGATGATCTTAAACAAATCTTGATATATATATTTATATAAAGTAAACAATTATATAAATACCATATATATTCACTAAATAAATATTTATACTAATATATAAAATACATAAATATGAAATGTAATACCATGTTTAGGGAGACGGTAGGTTGTATGTACGCATAAATGTTGTTTCTATTTTTTATGTCATATTGAAAGAAATAAAGAAAATAAAATAAATGGGAAT